>PVJL010014719.1:0-26992 GCA_004026885.1 Lyroderma lyra
ACCTGACCTCAAAGGCAAGGGAAGTAAAAGCAAAAATAAATGAATTGGACTATATCAAACTAAAAAGCTTCTGCACAGCAAAAGAAACCATCAACAAGGCAAAGAGACAGCCAACTGAATGGGAGAAAATATTTGCAAATAACGCATCAGATAAGGGTCTAATATCTAAAATATATAAAGAACTAATAAGACTTAACAAAAAAACAAACAACGCAATTGAAAAGTGGGCAGAACTAAACAGACACTTCTCCCATGAAGAAATACAAATGGCCAGCAGACATATGAACAAATGCTCATCCTCATTAGCTATCAGGGAAATGCAAATCAAAACCACAATGAGATACCACCTCACACCTGTGAGAATGGCTATTATCAACAAGACAAGGAATAACAAGTGCTGGAGAAGATGTGGAGGAAAAGGAACTCTGGTACACTGCTGGTGGGAGTGCAAACTGGTACAACCACTGTGGAAGGCAGTGTGGAGGTTCCTCAGAAAATTGGGAATGGAGCTACCATTTGACCCAGCAATCCCCCTTCTGCGGATCTACCCAAAGAACTTGAAAACCTTTGTCCTCAAAGACTTATGTACCCCAATGTTCATCGCAGCGCTGTTCACAGTGGCCAAAACATGGAAACAACCAAAATGCCCTGCGACAGATGACTGGATAAAGAAGCTGTTTTACACATACACAATGGAATATTACTCAACTGTAAGAAAAGTTGAAATATTGCTATTTGCGACAAAATGTACGGACCTGGAGATCATCATGCTAAGTGAAATAAGCCAGACAGAAAAAACAAAGAACTGCGTGATTTCACTCATATGTGGAATATAAAACTGAAAGCAATGATAAAAAGAAATGAACAAATAACCCATGGACACAATCAGTAGTTTAATGTTTATTTTGGGATGAGTGGGTTAGGGAGGGGAGAAAGGGGATGGGGTGGGAGAGGAGGGGTGGAAGCTAAATATATGGTGATGGAAAGAGAAGTCACATTAGGTGGTGAACTTATTATACAAGTTGACAATGCACTGTAAAATTTTATGCCTGAAACCTATGTAATCCTTGCTAACAGATGTCACCCCAATAAAAAAATAAGTTTTTGAATATGGAATTCCTCTCTCTCCAGCCTTGCAGTGTTTCTGCTGAGAAATCTGATGCCAGCCTGATGGGTTTTCCTCTAACGGTTATAGTTCTTTTTTCCCTGGCTGCCTTGAGAATTGTCTCTTCGTCTTTAGTTTTGGACATATTTAGTACCATGTGTCTTGGAGAAGAGCTTTTAGGTTCAAGCTATCTAGGGGACCTGTTTTCTTCTTGAACTTGGGGTTCCAGATCTTTCCAGATGTTTGGAAAGTTCTCATCTATGATTTGGTTGAGTATGCTCTCTGTAGATTGCTCTTCCCCCTATTCTATTCCTGTTATCCTGATGTTGTTTTGTCTCATGGAGTCAGATAGTTCTTGCAGAGTTCTTTCAATTCTTTTGATTCTATATTCCCTCTCTTCCTCTTTCTGAGCTGTTTCCATGTTCTTATCTTCAATATCCCTAATTCTTTTCTCCATCTGGTTGGTCCTGTTTCCTATGGCGGTTATTTTATTTCTCAATTCTTTTATTATAGTATTCATTTTTTTGCATTTCCTTCTTAATCTTTCTTATGTTTTGAATTTCTTTGTTAAATTGTTCTTTTTGTTCACAGAGTTCCTTTTTTATGTCGTTCATATCCTTTTTTATGTAATTTTCTCAGCTATGGTGTTCTGCCTGTATGATTTCATTTCTCTCACAGCCTTTAGAATTGCTGCTTTAAATTCTCTGTCTTCTAATTCAGACACTTCCAGTTCTAACAAGCTGTCTTCTGGGTAAATTTCATGCTCTTTCTGAGGAGTTTTAGTTTTTGAGGAATTCATCCTGTCTTCTCGGTTCTTCTTCTTTGACATGAGGGCTTTATGCTCAGTGCCCTGATTATTGCTTTTGTGGTGTCTTGCAGTAGGGCAGACACTATGTGGCATTGGCGGTCAAGTTTTGGGAGAGAGGGGGATTGTTTGTTTCTTGTTTCTGATCTCCTACTGTGTTTGGAGGCTATGCGCATATATCCTGGGGAGAGGCCAACAAAAGATGCTCCAAGGGTGGTTCTGCCTTCTGCCCTTTGCTGGGGAAGCTGGTCCAAGGCTTGTTTCTGCTGGCTGGGGCAAATGCTATCAAATCAGTCTTTCTTCCTAGCCCTTATTTAGCATCTGGCTATCTATGGGCTCACAATCCTTTCAGAACCCTGTGGTGTATGAGGAAGTGCATGCTCCATAAGTCCAAAGCTGTTTTCCTGGCCTGAGACAGCAGGGTCGCCTTTGCAGCATGCTGGGAACAGGAACTGCAGCTCTGTGTAGGTCTCCAGTGGGCCTAAAGCTGTGGTGTCATCTTTGCAGTTTAGAGTCCTCTCTCAGCTCTTTTCCACTCAATAGTTCTAGAGGCTGGTTCTCAAACTTCGTCCCCAGCCTGCAGTTCCAAAGCCCATCTCCCGCCGCAGTCTCACCCCTCCCATGCACTGCACTGCTCCGAATAGTCAGCAGCGATTGCGTCCTGTTGCAGTCCGTCTCTGCTCCCTTCCCTCTCCCCCACTCGCCCCCTTCTCTCTAACCTTCAGGTGTTTAGTTGCGATTTGTGGATTTCTCATCAGCCATTTTTTCACTCAGGGTCCTCTTGGCTCCTGGGCGACTGTTCAATTGTGTTTTCTGGGATAGGCTTTAGGCACCTCCTCTCTAGTCGCCATCTTGCCTTCTTCTGGCCCAAGGACAGATTCTTAACCTGCTTGTTTTGGACAAGATCTTGGAACACAAGGTCTGAAATCCTGGTGTCAACTAAGGTAGTGAGAGAAAGTGAAATTGGTCATATCACCAGGAGAGTTCTGAAATGTCTTTCAGAAGGACATAAAACAATAGATCAGAGAATGGTGCTCATTCAAATGTAGTAAAAAGTATTGATCAAGTGGGGCAGTGAAAGGTGTGGTATTCCTTGATATGCTCTTGAGGTTTGCATGCATAGAGCACATAGTATGATTGTAGTGTCCCATCTCCCCCTGTCTAGTAGGGGTTCTTATATGGAGTCTGCAATAAAGAGCACTGAGTGAGAGCAGTGGTTCTTCAAGTCTCAGTACTTCAATTTTACCTAACTGGGGATTCAACCCTTCCACTTGCAAATTGTGCCTACTTTTTGGAAGTTGACTTTATTTCACTGTCTTGTTAATGTTTATACTCACTTGAAAACTAGTGTGATGGCTTGAGCAGATACAGAGTAATAGGTTTCAGAGGTTGAGGATGGTAGTAGGACATTTGTTGGCTGAACCCCTTTTAGTGCAGTGAGCATTTCTGAGTGAGGGCCAGAGGTCTTATTTTGTGTGTATGGCACAGAGCCATAGGATTGCAAACAGTTGTTGAATTTTTTGGTCAGAGTGCCTTCATGATAGTGATATATCTGTCTTTCTTCTTGGTAGAGAAGTGGCACACTATGTCCCCCTAATTTGGAATTTGAGATTATGCCACCTAATGAGTATGGCCAAGAGTGATGGGTACAAAGGGACAATGTGATTTGCTACTGAAGGTTAATCATACTGAAATGCCATAGACAAAGAGGAAAACAGCTGTATTTCAGTGAGTGTTGGTCATAGTGCAATAACCAGGTGACAATGACTGCTTTTTTGGTGCCTCTTGTGACATTTTAATAAAAAAAAACCTGGATCTGAACCAGCTGAAGTGGAGATTTGACTTTAGCCAGTAGCTTCAGACAACATAGTGGTGCTAGAATGTATGTAAAGGTATGCACTCACCTTGAGTGCCTTCAAAGAGGTGACAGAAACTGACAGTAGTCACCATGCTAAATGGATGGCTGAAGGATAAATTCTGAAAAAATTATAGACACTTTTAGTGTTGCTAACTACAGGAAGAGAGAGCTGCAGAAAATATGGAGTTTTTTTTTTTTTTTAAAGTGGTGAAACAAAAAGATAGTCTATTGAGGGGAAAGTACACTCCAAAGAAGTAGGAGCGGGCTCGAGCAAAGAAAGTGGCTCAGGAGCCGAAAATATGGCGTTTTAAGGATTTTCTAAATTCTTTGTAAGAAACATTAGGATAATTAGGAAAAGTCAATGAGATTGATAAACTTTCAAATATGTGTGAGGAATGTCATTATTGGAAGTTTGTTGCTATCAGGAAGCTTCTAAAAGTCACACTCAGAAATTAGCAAAAATCCAACAGTTTGTGATGGTTTTGAGGGCTGAAGCAGGTTACTATTCTTCTATATTAACTGTCTGTGCTCCCAACTTAAACACTGAGGTGCATAATACCCAAGAATGTGGTTCAGAGATTGTTCTCTAGGCAAGAAACAACCATGCCCTGCCAAACTTTTCCCTTATGCCTGTTGGAGTATTCACTTGAATGCTCATTTCTAAAATTGAAGTATTTTAGACTCAAGAGTGTTTAGAGAACATTTGTTTTAGTATAATATTCTCCTTTTGTAATTGATGAAACTAAAGCTCAGAGATGCTAGATAGTCTTTTTCAAGTTCTCCCTATGCGTTAATATTCTTACAAGGTGGTATAGCTTAAGCATCTTGACATTTTTGTGAGGATTCTGCTCTTAGCATTACAGTGCAGAAACTAGAAGCAATCAAATTTCTGATATTGGTATTTTGTGTTTATTTTGAAAACAGTACATCTATTGCTATTGTAACTCTAAGTGTCTAGTTCTGCATATAGAACTCACATGCTTTTTTCTAGAGTTAACATGTGGTCCAGACCAGTTGGTCAACTGAAAAAATCATCCTTTTTGTTGCTAATGGATGATTTTTTCAGTTGACCAACTGGACTGGACCACATGTTAACTCTAGAAAAAACAAAATCGATGGACCTGGAGATCATCATGCTTAGTGAAATAGGTCAGACAGAAAAAACAAAGAAGTGTATGACTTCACTCATATGCGGAATATAAAACTGAAAGCAACAAAGAGAAAAGAAATGAACAAACAAACAAATAACCCATGGACACAATCAATAGTTCAATGTTTATTTGGGAATGAGTGGGTTAAGGAGGGGAGAAAGGGGAGGACGTGGGAGAGGAGGGAGGGGAAGCTAAATATAAGGTGATGGAAAGAGAACTCACACTGGGTGGTGAACTTATTATACAACAGGTTGACAATGCACTGTGAAATTTTATGCCTGAAACCTATGTAATTCTTGCTAACAGATGTCACCCCAATAAGTCTAACAATAAAAATGAATTTTAAAAAAAATCATCCTTACCCTCTTCAAGCGTGGTTTGTGACTCCACCTCAAAAAGACTCTGTGAGAATGAATTTCTCAAGAATAGCTTTTGAAAAAAAATAGTTTTCTAAAGTGCACTTCTAGAGATTCTCTCAGAGTTTTAGATTTATCATTTTTAAAATGGTTATAATAATAACCATTGTAAGAATTCATATATGAGAAACATATACCATATAAATTATGTGAAAGGAGATGCAAGAAATTTTGGAAAGATCAAGAAACAACATATTAGAATAAAACATAGATCATAAAAAATAGTGTATGCAAAAAGAATCAAAGCATAATTAATTTACTAATCAATAAAGTTCTGTATCATACATGCATTATTTTAAGTGAGCTTTGCCTGCTCTGTTTGAATGAACACTATTAACCAAAAATTCTCCTACAATAAGAAAGAAATTTTGAATGAATACCCAAACATTACCTACAGAAAAGGTATATCAAGAAAATTACATAACAAGCAGCAAAATGCAATACATGAGACTTATCAGTAGCCACAATATATGTAGACAAATGTGCCAGTAAAACCTGGTACAAAGTAGAGAGCAAAATATTAAGTGTTAAGGTTAATGATTATACCCTGTAAAGTTTTATGAATATTTCCTAGCAAGTAAGAGGTAAACCACTGAGTATACTGTGTATATATTTAATTAATATAACCACATAACAAACAGAAAAAACACTTAGGAAGTATTATGGTAGATTCTATATTTACCCTAAAACTAAGATTATAATCACCTTGAACATACTAAAGAGTGTCATCTCCAAAGACTTAAAAGTCATCATGGCTACAATAGAATTAAAAAAAAAAACCAAATAAATGAAGGAAGAAAAACTTAAAGAACTCCAGTTGTTTAAGATAATGTGAAATTGGAGATGTGAAGCTTGACGTTATTTATACATATAGCTAAGTTCTAAGAAGAGAGAATGGCTTTGTCTCAGTGTGCTCTCTGTGTTGGGAAGAAAATATCTTTAAATATGAAAAACTGCTTTGAGTTAGAAACTAGTTATAAACAAAGGAATTAATCTTTCTGAATTGTGAGGAGATACAATTTTTTAAAACTTACTTATATTTCAATGGGTAAAATTATCTACATAATTTAAAAATTAGAATAAAATTAAACACTAAAATTTCTGTTTCTTCCAATTTCATAGATAACCAACTATATAAGTTTCTTGTTTCTTAGAAGAATGATTTCTAAAACAGATTTTTCAAATATTAACTTTCTAAACAGTCAAGAGCCATCTGTGTTCAGAAAGGCCACAGAAAAACAAATCAACTAAATATGACTTCTAATAAATGGCTTTGCCCTGTGCTACCCTACTCTTACCTTAATTTCTCATTAGTCTATCAGTGGAAGCATTTGCTCTAATCAACATTATTTTGTCCTGTGCTTAGCAGATTTCACACTCTGCCCTTTCTGCTGTCATTTCAAATTCTTTGTTCCCTTCAACATTTTAGAACAGATTGCCTATTTTCATCTTGAAAGCTTGCCATGTCCTTTCTCTTTATTCTTATATTATTGCCTCTCTCATTTGTGAATTTTCTACTCCCTGTTTATTCCTTTCTGCCTGTGCTTTTGTTAAAAACGTTATTCCTCTTTCCTTTTATATGCTTGCCTCATATAGCAAAGTAGTCTCTATCCTCTCTCACTAATTTCAATTTTCACGAAGTTCAGATAGAAAATTTCATAACAGGGGAATAATATTTTTCAGCAGAATTAAATTAAAATTATTAAAATTAAAATATTAGTAGTTGGAGACCATAACACAGAAGACATTGTGTAACTATTGCTAGTTTTCTACATCTCCTAGGCTTTCTATTTATGTTGAAATACTCTGTGGAAGTGGTCAATTCATATTACATGAGTATACTTGGACACCCAACGTTGGGAAAAATAAGGGATTAGAGAGAACAACCAGTTAAAGAGCTAAATGTCACATATGAGGATTCAACAAATTTTGTGAGAAAGTCAATGTCTTGTCCAAAGTCACAAAGTTAGAAAATGTGAAAATCTAAACTGAGGTGAGGTCTTGAGATTTCTAGTTCAAGGCTCTGCTGTATTACTCTGTGTTATTTTGACTGTGAAATTGAGGGGATAAAATAAAAACTAATGAAAATTTTTAGAAAACTATGTTCTTTACCTGATGTGGTCAGAGAAGAAGAAGAAACATCAGTTGTAGATACAAAGCATGATGAGACTATACTAGAAGTTGTCTGAATGGCTGAAGTCAAAGAGCACATGTGTTTAGTATGAAGGTCACTGGTCACACTGGTCACTATTCTTTTGTGGTGATGTGAACTTAGTTACAGACAGCACCACGGAAACCCAAGGTTCTGCAAGGTGGTGATTGGATTTGTTGGAGAACAATGTAACTGTTTCAAAGTAGGAGGCAGCCATTCGAAAAGTAAGATTTTCAACAAGAAGACAGGATTGGGTGAAAGGAGTCATTGGAAAGTTCAACCAGCACTTGAATTGCTGAGTTCTGTGAACAGGTCTGATAGACTTACAAGACAGATGTGATGGCCTCACTTTTCTCAGGCTCTGACATTCAAGTAACAATAGTAATGTTTTTTATAGACATTCATTAATATGTCTATCCAGTAGATACTAATTTTCTGTATATTATATTTTATTACACATATGATACATATGTAATTGTAATTTATCTTTAAGATACAATTTATTTTTACTCATAAAGGGCAACAAAAGTGATATCTATGTGGCATAATTACACTTGTCCTGAAGTCATATCACTTGCTCTGATCATTAAACTTCAGCTTTTAAAAGAGGGATTCAGGTGCTAGTTTTGTCACATGTTTGCTTAGTAGAGAGAATTTTGAGGATATCCTGTGGAGAATGATGTGATTAATGTCTCCTTTTTTAAAGTTATAATTTAAAATGGATGCTTCCATTTTTAGGGTCTGGGTTAGGCTGTGCTGTACTATGGTAAACCAGGACAGATGGGGCTTGCATCTCACTTGCTGTCTGTTATTATAGGCATTTTTTCTGAGAAGAGGTTAAATTTTGCAATCTTACAGTCATGGATGTTACTTCCTGTCAGCTTCTACTTCAGTTATTTCCCTTTCAGTGCCTGATGCTCCTTAAAATAGATTTTGCCCATGAGAATCTAATACCAGAGATGTAGGCAATGAAGTTTATTGCAAAACTTTCTTGTTCCAGCCTTCTCTTACAATTGCTTAGCCCATTTTTTTTTTTTTTTGCTGGCCATGCAGGCATCCTGCCATCCCTGGTATGCATGCCCAGTAATTTCCTTGGGTATCCAGAGTGAGGATGGAATGTGGATTAACTGCAACTTGTTAAGGGATTTTGTTTTAAGGCTGATGAGAATTGAATGAGATAATAGTTTTGGTGCACAGGCCTATAAATATACTAAATGCCATTGAATTTAGTTTGAAAAGATGAATTTTATGGTATGTAAATGATATCTAAATAAAATGTAATTATTCACATGTAAAATACCAAGATTCCCATGGCAACGATCCCTATCTCCTCTTCTTTTGTTGTCTTACATGACCCTCCTCTTTCCCCAACTCTCACTTGCTCCAGCTGCCCTACCAGTTTCCCAAGAAGTGCTAGTTCACCACCTGTTTGAGCAGAGACTCAGTGCACGCGTGCACCCACTACTGTATCATGGTGTGATGAAACAATGCTTACAGCCAAATTTTCTGCTGAGCTTCTGTTGATACCAGTGTTCAAAAAATATTATGGAAAATGCAGGAGCAGTTGATTGAGGAGGACTTGGCCAAAGACTCAAATTCCTGTTTAGACCCCAGCTTAAGTTTGATCTTGTTAACCAGTAACCTGTGGTTGCTGCTGTGTGAAAGCCAGATTCATTACCTATGTACACTTGTAAATACAGAAGACTTGGTGTGTCGATAGTTCTAAGGTTGAGTCTCTGTTCAACCCCATGCAATGTGATAGCAAGCTCATTGCTGAACCTTAATAGGTAAGTGGCACAGTTATACTTGCTTTGCATCTTGCTGTCAAGGTTAATTAATGTAGTGGACTGCCACGACCTGGTGAACTGGAGGGGAGGCAATGGGAAATGAAGAAAAAAACACACAGACACAGACATAGACAGAAAAGCTGGGACCGGGTAGTTCTCTGTGCTCTGATGGAGTCACAGAGACCCTGTTTGACTCCAGCGAGTTTATTTTATATTTTATAGGGCAAAACAAGTGAGATCATAGGGGTAAATCAGTAAAGTGAGACTGGAAAGTACATCTTAACTAGGTAATATAGTTACAGATAACTGCATTTAGTCAATATTTTGTACATGTTGCTAAGGCATTACTGATTATATTTTTGTTATTCTCTTCAAGGCAGGCAGGCCACAAATTATGTCTCGAATAATTTCCAGAGACGAAACAACCTTGCTCCCAATGTCATATTTTTCCACCTGAGCCAGAAACCACATCCCAAGTATTGTCCTTGTTTACCCAGATCAGGGCTGCCTTGCAAAACCCTTGAACTGTGGATTCCAAGCTTACAGGTAGTCTTGCTAAAACCTGTTTTCTCAAAGTGGCTTCTGGATCACGTGCTCCCTACATCTCCCCCTTTTTTATTTTTTAAGATGAGATAATGTGTGTTTAATTGGTGGGCTCAGACTCGGGACTGGAGAACTCAGCAGCCAACCAAGAAGAGAACCAGAAGCCAAAAATAAGCTCCAAGCAGGGCCAAGGGGCTCCAGCCTGATGGACTGAGAAAAGGCCCCAAATCGGGTCACCACGTAGCTTCTATTAGTGAGCTTACAAGACATGTAAGGCATGTATGGGGAAGTAAAAACCTTCTTTCCATGATCTGAGATTATCACACCTTAGGGTTGTTCCTGAAAGTTACCATTGTGTTCCAGCACCTATTATGTCTTTACACAAACATATATCCCCAAGGCAAGTTGTCATTGTTATTGTATAAACATACATCAAGGGAGGGAAATGTTGAGCTCATTCCATCAGATCTCAGGCTAAGCCATAGTGTGAAACAAGTCAGCCAGGGGGCAAGGGATTAACCTAAAAGAGGGTGAGGAGCTGTGCCACACCTCTGTAGAGACCAAGCTCTCTCCTGTTGGTCCCTATGTGACTGTGCCTGTCTTAGGTTGTTTCTCCCTTTAGAAATCTTACCCATCCTTGACTAACCAGCTATCCTCTGGGGCCATACAGGGTGATGTGAGGTATACTATGCCCGCGTGGTCTCCATGCTTAACTCCTGCCTTAGGAAGTCATGGGGAATGCATGAGGGGACAGATGGTTTGGCAGTTGTAATGCAACAATATGCAAGTGAAACATGAATGCACATTGGCCATTGTGACTCAGTGTCTCCAGCTGGTTGTAGATTTAAGCATACAGGTCTCTGAGAACTTAAGCCAGCATAACACAAATATTTCCAATTAGGCATGATATGTCCACCAGGATGTCCTCCCATAGTGAGGTGTCATTTGTAAAAACAGGGACTGAACCACCTTCCCAGCTTGCTATAAGAGCAACAGGAGGATTAGGCACATATGTCCAATAAGTGTCCCCATGTACTCTCATCACCTGGATGCTCACAATAGCGAGCATGGCCAAGAACAGAGTCTCAGGAAAAACAGTCAGCCCTCTATTTTGTACAAGAGTGAAGCCCTCCTGGGTCAGCTTCTTTAGCTGACCCCAAGTTGGAGTCTGGCTCCTTTTAGTGGTCACTGCAGGGAGGCACCGTGCCCTTTTGAAGGATTTATTTTCTGGGGTTGTAGTGGTCGGTTTCAGTGGCTCACCCTTCAGAATGGTCATTGGCTCCATGAATCTCATCTTCTGTAGGGGTGGAACGAGGTCCTCGAGATTCATGTTGTTTTACAAGCCATTCAGGAATCCACGTGGGCTGTAAATCTCCTTCTGGAAAGACACAAACAAATCCTCTTCCCTACATTAGTACTGGATCTGGCCCATGCCACTGTCTGGTAGCCAAATCTTTCCATACTATTTTGCCTCTCTGCAAAGAGGGCGTCTTTTGAAAAAGCCTATCCGCAGGGGACACTCCCTGTTCATCACAATCCAAAAAATTTAAAACAAAAAGAGAATGATTAACATAATTTTGAGGGGTAGGGGAATACCCTATAGTCCCCTCTTTTTTTTGTAATTAAATTTTTAATATTTTATGAGCTCTTTCAACAATAGCTTGTCCTTGTGGATTATAAGGAATGCCAGTTTTAAGCTGAATGCCCATTTGAAGAACAAATGGTTGAAAACTCAGAAATATAAAGCGGACCATTGTCACTTTTAATTTGTTGAGGTTTGCCCATAACTGCAAAACCAGCAGTACAATGATTAATTACATGTTTAGCACTTTCTTCCATTTGCATTGATGCAAAAATGAAATGAGAATAAGTACCAACATTAACATGAACATATTTAGACCATCCAAATTCAGGAATGTGAGTTACATCCATTGGCCAAATTTGATTAGGTTTAAGGCCCCGAGGATTAATTCCTGTAGGCAAAACAGGAATATGTATAAGGCATTGGGGGGCAAGATTTTATAATCTGCTGTGCTTGTTTCCTTGTGATTTTGAATTTCTTATGAAGGGAAGCTGCATTTTGGTGATGAAGGGCATGTGCTTAACAAGCCTCTTCCCAAGGATTTAAAGAAAGAGCAGCTGATACAAGCAAATCAGCAGAAGCATTTCCTTTTGTTAGAACACCAGGCAGATTGGTATGTGCTCACAAATGAGCAATAAAACAAGGCTGTATATGAGCTCTGATAAGCTGTTGTAATTGAATAAAAAGTTGAAACAATTCTTCACTATTAGTATGACCTATAGTAGCAGTTTCAATTACTTTTACAACATGAACAACGTAATTAGTATTGCTGTAAATATTAAGAACTTGGGTGGGATAGTCAGTAAAGATCATAAGAATAGCCCAAAGTTCAGCTTTTTGAGCAGAGTTACAACAAGTATTTTGAACTCTATTACCAGTTTGTGATAATATCCAGCATACCGCAAACTAGAGCCATCAGTAAATACAGTGTGGGCTCCTGAAATAGGGGTGGCCACAATAACTTTTGGAAAAATAAAACCATGTTGATTTAGTGAATTGAATTAGTTTATTAGATGGATAATGCACTGAAATTTGATCAGGAAAGTTAGCTAAGCTAATTTGCCAGCAATCAGCCGACTGCCACAACCATAGTTGTTGGTGGCAATAATATTCCAATTATGTGGAGTCAAAGGATTGTTTTGTAAAGACTCCACCAAACTCAATACAAAAGGAGAAGTGTGGCCAAACATTGATGTTGCATTTTTGAGCCTAGTCAAAGTTTTAAAAGAAATAGGCTCATAATTTCTTAAAATCTGTCCTGGAATTTTAGGGTCTGGTTTTTCAATGACTGGAAATGCCCCTTTAAAATTAGATATGTCTTCTCCAGCCTTTCTAGCTTCTTGTAAAGCCAATTGTAAAGGAGATATATGAAACACAGAGGTGCCTCTTTTAGGTGTCCTTTTAAGTGTCTCTGTCAGCCATTCAAGAGTAGTTGCCCTTGTTGTAGATGGCAAGTCTGCAAAAAGCTTTTGAACTCCCTGCAGAAGGCTGCATTCATCCTCACTATATGACTCCTCAGTTTCTGAATCAGAATATTCCTCATCTCTTTGTTTTTTGTCTCATTTAGCCTCCTTTTTAAAGTTCTTTTTATATTCTGGAGGGAGAGACTCATCTGGAATTTTTGCAGAATCAGGGACGAGCGAGTGTAATTTCTCATATTCCTGTATAGTTATAGCTAAAATTACAGAATTGTCTTCTTCAGACAATCGCATACATGCTGATCTGTGGTCTAAACATTCTTGAATTGACATCCACAAAGCAAAAGTATGTACAGGAGTTTTTTTCTGGCCCATCGGCCTCATAAAACTCCCTTAGCTGTTTTCCTACCCTTTCCCACGTTTGAGTATTTACAGTTCCTTCCTCAGAAAACCAAGGACAATTCCTTAGATTCTGAATGTCCCATGTTTTACAGCCGGTTCTCTTATTTTGCTCCCACTTACCTTAGTTGTTAAAAAATGATGGCTTTTAACATTATTTTAATTGTGTATGCCTCTCAGGAGCATTCCCTGATCTGACAATTTGAGTTCCTCCATACTCCGGTTTCCGTTTGGGTGCCACTTTGCCACAATCTGCGTGGGTGAACAGGTGAACCAGAGGGGAGGCGATGGGGAATGAAAAAAAAAACACACAGACACAGACATAGACAGAAAAGCTGGGACTGGGTGGTTCTCTGCGCTCTGATGGAGACACAGAAGCCCCGTCTGGCTGCAGTGAGTTTATTTTATAGGGTGGGCAAAACAAGTGAGATTATAGAAGTAAATCAGTAAAGCGAGACTGGAAAGTACATCTTAACTAGGTAATATAGTTACAGATAACTGCATTTAGTCAATATTTTGGTACATGTCGCTAAGGCATTACTGATTATATTATTATTATTCTCTTCAAGGCAGGTAGGCCACAATTTATGTCTCGAATTATTTTCAGAGACCAAACAACCTTGCTCCCAATGTCATATTTTTCCACCCGAGCCAGAAACTACATCCTGAGTATTGTCCTTGTTTACCCAGCTCAGGGCTGTCTTTCAAAAACCTTGAACTGTGGATTCCAAGCTCACAGGTAGCCTTGCTAAAACCTGTTTTCTCCAAGAACGTGTCTTCTGGCTCATGCACTCCCTACAATGAACCAGTGTGCTTGGTGCATAGGTATTCAGTGTACATTGATTTATATTTCATGCCCTGTTCTTGGTGGGCCTCCAGCTGCAGGAATTTACATAGGAAGGCCTCTGGTATCTTCTTAAACAGAGATACCTCTGAGACTTTGACACTCATCTGAGATATATTTTTTTAATTTACACATCTACTATAACCCTAATCAGAAATGGAGGAAACAAAACAAACCTTTTCAATATGTGCCTGAAGCTCTTTTTGAGAATACATATGCACTATTTGTTTATGTGACATATGTCCAGCCTTCATGCATTTTTTTTTAATTTTTATTTTTTATTTTTTTTTTTACTTTTCTACTGGTAAATGTATACTGATTTCTGCCATCTTTAACTTCATGGAAATTATGTTCTTTTGATCCTAATCTAAACCTTGCATTTTCTTCCTGCCCATTTTTTTCCATTCCTGTTTCTATGTCGAAAGCCATAAAATCTGCTTCATTTGGGTTTTCTCATCCTGTTTTCTTTCTTCTCACTTCTGAGCCCAGTTTTCTCGTTGTCCCATCTCACTTCCAATTCTTCCTGAAATGACCTTTAACATTCATTCTCACCAAAGACAAGACACAGTTCAGAGCAACACAAAATTAGAAAGGCCTCTTTATTATTCATCTATTAAGTCTCTAATGTCTATTGTTTCAATTTTGTTGTTCTTAAACCCATCAAAATAAGTAGAGAAACATATATGGAGAAAATGTTAGTATCCAATGTGGCAACAACAAACCTAGTTATTTTCTTTTTTTATTGACATAAAAATAACACTATTGTTTATTATGTATTATAATATTATATGGTATATACAATTTTATCATTATTATTATTAAGCTGCCTGACATAGGACACAGTCATGCAGAAGTTAGATGTCTCTTCTGAATGATCTCTATAATTCTTTTCCATTCTATGACTGTATTCCATGGTGGGTCAGTCTGGTTCTTTGAACTTTATGATGACTTAGATCTTGTCTTCCAATGAGTCAGATCCCACAAAGCCATTACCATCTGGCAAACCTCTAGTCAAGGAAAATGTAGATGGTTTTGCATCATCTGGAAACTATACCTGCAAGAAGGAGACTAAAGTATTGAAAACTGAAGACATGGCCCATAGTGGAAAATTTTGAGAAGCACCTCAAGTTGTCAATACAAACATGTGCTGGATTCTGAGGTTCCAGGTCGATTTGGAGACTGTCTAACCAAAAAAAAAATTTTTTTAGTATTTTCTTTCTGTAATTTTATTTTATTTTAATTTATTTTTTAAATTCATTTTTATTGATAGACTTTTTGGGGTGACTACTGTTAACAAGAATTACATAGGTTTCAGGCATACAAATCCACAGTGCATTGTCAACTTGTTGCATAATAATTTCACCATCTATTGTGACTTCTCTTTCCATCAGTCTATATCTAGCTTCCCCTCCCTCCACTTCCACCCTCTCCCTTTCTCCCCTTTCAATCTTCCTCATCCCAAATAACATTAAACTATTCATTATGTCCATGAGTTATTTGTTTGTGTGTTCATTTCTTTTGTCTTTGTTGCTTACACATTTTATATTCCACATATAAGTGATGTAATGCAGTTATTTGTTTTTTCAGTCTGGCTTACTTCACTAAGCATGATGATCTGCAGGTCCATCCATTTTGTTGCAAATGACAATATTTCATCTTTTCTTATAGCTGAGTAATATTCCATTGTGTATATGTACCACAGGTTCTTTACCCAATCATCAGTTGCAGGACATTTGTTGTTTCCATGTTTCGGCCACTATGAACAGCACTGTGATGAACATTGGGGTACATAAGTCTGTGCGGACAAAGGTTTTCAAGATTTTTGGGTAGATCCCCAGAAGGGGGATTGCTGGGTCAAATGGTAACTCCATTCCCAATTTTCTGAGGAAACTCCACACTGCCTTCCACAGTGGTTGTACCAGTTTTTATTCCCACCAGCAGTGTACCAGAGTTCCTTTTTCTCCACATCCTCTCTGGCGCTTGTTATTTCTTGTCTTGATAATAGCCATTCTAACAGGTGTGAGGTAATATCTCATTGTGGTTTTGATTTGCATTTCCCTGATAGCTAATGAGGATGAGCATTTTTCATATGTCTGCTGGCCATTTGGATTTCTTCTGTTTACTTCTTCTGCCCGCTGTTTAATTGGGTTGTTTGTTTTTTTTGTTAATAAGTCTTATTAGTTCTTTATATATTTTAGATATTAGACCCTTATCTGATGCGTTATTTCCCAATATTTCCTCTCATTCAGTCAGCCGTCTCTTTTTCTTGTTGATGGTTTCTTTTGCTGTGCAGAAGCTTTCTAGTTTGATATAGTCCCACTTATTATTTTTGCTTTTACTTCCCTGGCCTTTGAAGTAAGGTTCATGAAGTCTTCCTTGAGCCCTAGGTCTATAAGTTTACTACCAATGTTTTCTTCTACACAGTTTATTGTTGCAGGCATGATATGAAGGTTTTTAATCCTTTTTGAGTTAATTTTTGTATATGGAGAGAGTTCACAGCTCAGGTTTATTCTTTTGCATAAGTTTTTCCAGTTTTCCCAGCACCACCTACTAAAGAGGCTATCTTTTCCCCATTGTCTGATTTTTGCCCCTTTATCACAAGTGTTTGTCCATAAATATGTGGGTTTATTTGTAGGTTCTCAGTTCTGTTCCATTGGTCTATATTTTTGTTTTTCTGCCAGTACCTAGCTGTTTTGACTATTGATGCTTTGTAATATAAATTGGAGTCAGGGAATGTAATGCCACACCCTTATTCTTTTTATTTGGTATTGCTTTGGTAATTCGAGGTCTTTCATGGTTCCATATAAATCTAATAATTCTTTTATCTATTTCATGAAAGTATGATTGTGGGATTTTAATGGGTATTGCATTAAATCTGTGGATTGCTTTGGGCAGAATGGCCATTTTAACAGTGTTAAGTCTTCCTATCCATGAACAGGGGATATTTTTCCACCTTTTAAATTCTGTTACAATTACTTTCAAAAGTGTCTTATAGATTTCCGCATATAAGTCTGTCGTGTTTTTGGTTAATTCCCAGGTATTTCATTTTTTTTTATTGTGATAGCAAAGGGAATTGACTCCCTCATTTCTTTTTCTGAGGATTCGATGTTTGTGTATAGGAATGCTGTTGATTTTTGTACATTGATTTTGTATCCTGCGACTTTACTATATTTGCTTATTGTTTCTTTTTTTTAAATTCATTTTTATTGTTAAACTTATTGGGGTGACATCTGTTAGCAAGGATTATATAGGTTTCAGGCATACAATTCTACAGTGCATTGTCAACTTGTTGTACAATAAGTTCACCACCCAGTGTGAGTTCTCTTTCCATCACCGTATATTTAGCTCTCCACCCTCCCCTCCCACCCCTGTCCTTCCTCCCCTTTCTAACGCACTCGTTCCCAAATAAACATAGAAATATTGATTGTGTCCATGGGTTGTTTGTTTGTTCATTTCCTTTTTCTTTGTTGGTATCAGTTTTATATTCCACATATGAGTGAAGTCATAGTTCCTTGTTTTTTCTGTCTGGCTTATTTCACTAAGCGTGATGATCTCTAGGTTCATCCATTTTGTCGCAAATGGCAATATTTAAACTTTTCTTACAGATGAGTAATATTCCATTGTGTATATGTACCACAGCTTCTTTAGCCAGTCATCTGTGGCAGGGAACTTTGGATGTTTCCATGTTTTGGCCACTGTGAACAGCGCTGCAATGAACAATAGGGTACATAAGTCTTTGCGGACAAAGGTTTTCAAGACTTTTGGGTAGATCCCCAGAAGGGGGATTGCTGGGTCAAATGGTAACTCCATTCCCAATTTTCTGAGGAACCTCCACACTGCCTTCCACAGTGTTTGTACCAGTTTGCACTCCCACCAGCAGTGTACAAGAGTTCCTTTTTCTCCACATCCTCTCCAGCACTTGTTATTCCTTGTCTTGTTGATAACAGTCATTCTAACAGGTGTGAGGTGATATCTCATTGTGGTTTTGATTTGCATTTCCCTGATAGCTAAAGAGGATGAGAATTTTTTCGTATGTCTGCTGGCCATTTGTATTTCTTCATGGGAGAAGTGTCCGTTTAGTTCTTCTGCCCACTTTTTAATTGGATTGTTTTTTTGTTGTTAAGTCTTATTAGTTCTTTATATATTTTAGATATTAGACCCTTATCTGATGCGTTATTGGCAAATATTTTTTCCCATTCAGTTGGCTGTCTCTTTGCCTTGTTGATGGTTTATTTTGCTGTGCAGAAGCTTTTTAGTTTGATATAGTCCCATTCATTTATTTTTGCTTTTACTTCCCTTGCCTTTGAGGACAAGTTCATGAAGTCTTCCTTGAGTCCTGGGTCTATAAGTTTAGTACAAATGTTTTCTTCTATACAGTTTATTGTTGCAGGTCTGATATGAAGGTCTTTAATCCATTTTGAGTTAGTTTTTGTATATGGAGAGAATTCACAGCTCAGGTTAATTCTTTTGCATATGTTTTTCCAGTTTCCTACTAAAGAGGCTGTCTTTTCCCCATTGTATGTTTTTTGCTCCTGTATCGAAAATTATTTGTCCATAAATTTGTGTGTTTATTTCTGGGTTTTCAATTCTATTCCATTGGTCTGTATTTCTCTTCTTCTGCCAGTACCAAGCTGTTTTGACTATTGATGCTTTGTAATATAAATAGAAGTCAGGAAGTGGAATGCCACCAGCCTTATTCTTTTTATGTAGTATTGCTTTGGCAATTCAAGGTCTCTTATGGTTCCACATAAATTTACTAATTCTTTTATCTATTTTATGAAAGTATGATTGTGGGATTTTGATGGGTATTGCATTAAATCTGTGGATTGCTTTGGGCAGAATGGCCATTTTAACAATGTTAAGTCTTCCTATCCATGAACAGGAGATATTTTTCCACCTCTTAATGTCTGTTTCAATTTCTTTCAAAAGTGTCTTATTGTTTTCAATGTATAAGTCTGTCACATTCTTCGTTAAGTTAATTCCCAGGTATTTCATTCTTTTTGTTGTGATGGCAAAGGGAATTGACTCCCTCATTTCTTTTGCTGTGGATTCGTTTTTGTATGTAGGAATGTTGTTGAATTTTTTAATCTTGATTTTGTATCCTGAAACCTTACTATATTCCTGTATTATTTCTAATAGTTTCCTGGTGGGATTTTTGAAATTTTTTATATATAGGATCATGTCATCTGCAAATAGTGACAATTTGACCTCTTATTTCCCAATTTGGATACCTTTGATTCCTTTGTCTTGCCTGATTGCTGTGGCTAGAACATCCAGTACAATTTTAAATAGCAGTGGTGACATGGAGCATCCCTGTCTTGTTCCTGATTTTTTGGGAATAGGCTTCAACTTTTCCCCATTCAGCATGATGTTAACCAAGTGTTTGTCATATATGGCATTATGTTGGGATACTTTCCTTCTATACCCATTTTATTTAGTGTTTTGATCATAAATGGATGTTGTACCTTGTCGAAGGCTTTTTCTGCATCAATTGAAATGACCATATGGCCTTTATCTGTGATTTTGTTTATGTGGTGTATCATGTTGATTGATTTTTGTCTGTTGAACGATCCTTGTGCTCCCAAGATGAATCCCACTTGATCATGGTGTATGATCTTTTGCATGTATTGTTGTATTCTACTTGCTAATATTTAGTTTAGGAGTTTAGCATCTGTGTTCATCAAAAATATTTGTGTATAGTTTTCTTTTTCTTTTTGTTGTCTTTGCCAAGCTTTGGTATTAAGGTAATGTTGGCCTCATAGAATGAGTTAGGAAGTACTGCTTTTTCTACAATTTTTTGGAAGAGTCTGAGGATAATAGGTGTTAATTCTTCTTTGAATGCTTGGTAGAACTCATTTGTGAAACCATCTGGTCCAGGGCTTTTTCTTCAGGGAGATTATGGATAGTCATTTCAATCTCTTTGTTATTGATTGGTCTATTTAGATTATCCAGTTCTTCTTGGTTCAGTCTACGTAGGCTATAAGTTTCTAGAACTTGTCCATTTCTTCTAGGTTGTTAAATTTCATGGCATGAAGTCCTTCATAATGTTTTCTTATAATCCTTTGTATTTCTGTGATATCAGTGGAAATTTCTCCCCTTTCATTTGTAATTTTGGATATTTGTGTCCTTACCATTTTTCCTTTGATTAGTCTCGCCAGGGTTTTGTCAATTTTGTTGACTTTCTCAAAGAACCAGCTCTCCGTATTATTAGTTTTTCTATTGTCCTTCTGTTCTGTAATTGGTATAGCTCTGCTTTCATTTTTATTATTTCTTTCCTTCTGCTGACTTTGGGTTTTGTCTGTTCTTCTTTTTCTAATTCTTTAAGATGGGATGTCAAGTGTTTGCTTGTGATTTTTCTTGTTTCTTAATATAGGCCTGTAGTGATATGAATTTCCCTTTTATTACCGCTTTTGGTGTGTCCCAATAATTCTGATACATTGTATTTTCATTATCCTTGGTTTCTATATATTTTTTAATCTCATCTTTTATTGTTTTTTTATCCAGTCCTTTTAAAATGAGCTATTGTTTAATCTCCACATATTTGTGGTTTTTCCTGTTTTCCTTTTACAGTTGATCTCCAATTTCAAAGCCTTGTGGTTCAAGAATACACTTGGTATGATTTTGATCTTCTTGAATTTGCTGAGGCTATTTTTGTGTCCCAGCCTGTGGTCTATCCTTGAGAATGTTTCATGTGCACTAGAAGAGATGACGTGTCCTATAAATGTCAATTTTATCCAATTGCTGTAATGTGTCATTTATAGCTGTCATTTCCTTATTTATTTTCTGTTTGGCTGATCTGTCCATGTCTGTTAGTGTGGTGTTTAAGTCTCTCACAATGATTGTGTATTCATCAGTTTCTCCTTTAAAATCTGTTAGTAGTTTCTTTGTATTTTTTAGTGCATCCTGGTTGGGAGCATGTATGTTGATTAGTGTCAACTCTTCTTGTTGTTGCATTGTGCCTTTAATCATTATGTAATGTCCATTTTTGTCTTTTGGTATCTTTTTTAAACTGAAGTTTATTTCATCAGTTATCAGTATGGTAACTCCTGCTTTTCTCTGGTTACCATTTGCTTGCATTATTGTTTCCCATCCTTTCACTCTGAGTCTGTATTTGATTTTATGGCTGAAGTGTGTTTCTTGGAGACAGCATATGGATGGGTTCTCTTTTTCAATCCAGTCAACTACTCTGTTTCTTTTTATTGGTGAGTTCAAGCCATTAACATTTAGAGTGATGATCAATATTTGAAAATTTCCTGTGGGTATTACTTATTTCTTTGTTTGTTTTTGTTTTATTATTTTTTCTTTCTTGTTGTCCCAACTTTGTTGTATTTTTCCTGATATTTTGTTTCAGGTTGAAGAACCTCCTTCAGTATTTCTTGTAGTGCTGGCCATGTGCTGGCAAGTTCCCTCAGTTTCTGTGTGTCTGAGAAGTTCTTATTTCCACTTTCATATCTGAAAGATAATTTTGCTGGTTAAATTATTCTTGGCTGTAAGTTCTCTTTTAAATTTCTGCATATTGACTTCCAGTCCCTCTTGGCTGCAGAGTTTCTGCTGAGAAATCTGATGCTAGCCTGATGGGTTTTCCTCTGAAGGTTATAGTTCTTTTTTTTTTGCTTCCTTGAGAATTGTCTCTTTGTCTTAATTTTGGACATCTTTAGTAACATATGTCTTGGAGAAGATCTGTTAGGGTCCAGGTATCTAGGGTACCTGTTTTCTTCTTGAACTTGGGGTTCCAGATCTTTGTATAGGTTTGGAAAGTTCTCAACTACTATGTGTTTGAGTATGCTCTTTGTAGACTGGTCTGCCCCTTCTTCTATTCCTATTATCCTGATGTTGTTTTGTCTCATGGAGTCAGATTGTTCTTGCAGAGTTCTTTCAATCATTTTGGGTCTGTATTCCCTTTCTTCCTCTTTTTTCACTGTTTGCATGTTCTGATCTTTGATATCACTATCTCTTTCCTCCATCTGGTTGGCCCTGTTTTCTATGGTAGTTATTGCATTTCTCACTTCTTTTATTGTATTATTTATTTCTTGCATGTCTATCTCGAGTTTCCTTATGTTCTGAATTTCTTTGTTAAATTGTTCTTTTTTTTTCACGGAGTTCCTTTTTTATGTCGTTCATCTCCTTTTTAATGTTGTTCATCTCAGCCAGTGTGCTCTGCCAGTATGTTTTCATTTTTCTCAGAACCTTTAGAATGGTTACTTTAAATACTCTGTCATTTAGTTCATAGATTTTCAGGTGTAGGAAGCTGTCTTCTGGATAAATTTCCTGTTCTTTCTGAGGAGTTTAATTTTTAAGGAATTCATCCTGTCTGCTGGGTTTTTCCTCTTTGACATGAGAGCTTTGTGTTCAATGTCCAGATTATTACTTTTGTAGTGTCTTGCTGTATGGGAGACAAATGGCACTGGAGGTCAAGTTTTGGGCGAGAGGGGCTTTGTTTATTTCTTGTTTCTGATCTCCTACTGCATTTGGAAGTGATGCACATATATCCCCAGGAGAGGCCAACAAAAGGCGCTTCAAGGGCGGCTCTGCCTTTGGCCCTTTGCTAGGGAAGCTGGGCCGAGTCTTGTTTCTGTTGGGTCAGGTGAATGCTGTCAAAACTGCCTTTCTTCCCAGCCCTGATTCTGCATCTGGCCGTCTACAGGCTCACACTGCTTTCAGAGCCCTGGGGTGCATAAGGAAGTGCATGCTCCATAGGTCCATGCTGTGGGGCCTGACCTGAGACAGCTGGGTCACCTTTGCAGCGGACCTGGAACAGGAACTGCAGCTCTGTGTAGGTCCCCAGGGAGTGTCCTCTCTGCAGTTCAGAGTCCTCGCTCAGCCCTTCTAGCACTCAAATATCCCAGAGGCTGGCTCCTAAACTCTGTCCCTAGCATGCAGCTCCAAAGCCCAGCTCCCCCGTGGTCTCTCCCTTCCCATGCACTGCGCCGCTCCAGATAGTCTGCAGCGTTCATGTCCTGTTGCAGCCCATCTCTGCTCCCTTCCTTATCTTGTGCTCCCTTCTTTCTCTCCAACCTTCAGGTGTTTACTTGTGATTTGTGAATTTCTCAGCTGCCGTTTTGTCACTCAGGGTGGTCTTTATTGGCTCCTGGGCAGCCGTTCAATTGTGTTTTCTGGGAGAGGCTTTAGGGACCTCCTCTCCAGTCGCCATCTTAACACTTCCACCCCTAGTTATTTTCTTATTTTACATAACAGTAGTATGAAAATATGTCCATCTTTTTATTCCAATTCAGTGAATAATGGACATTTTTTCAAAGAGTATATTTTGCAACATTCTCACACTCTTGTTCAGCTTTCTTCTTCATGGCCTGCAGCTCTGGCTTTTTCTCAATTTTGATGAGCATTGACATGACTGGATCAGAAATTTTGAATTTCCTCTATGAAATTTGTTCATTGGAGAAGTCTTAAAGTAGGCATTGAGAATCATTTTCTTGGGTAGAAAGTGGACATTGGACACAACAATGGGAATAGGTTCTTGATGAACACATGTGCCTTATGATGTTTTCTAGGGTGCAGGTCAGAAAGCAGGAGACTGAGAGACACTAAGCCGGGTACAGATCAGCAAACCTGATTGAGTTGTATTTAGGATAATGGGATGAGATAATCTAATAGTTCCTGTTAATGATGCAGGAGAAAACCTGAATAAAATGAGTGCAGTGGGTTGAGCTGAATTAGTAGAACCAAACTGGAAAGAGTTAGCCACAGCCAGCTGATGTAATGCCAGGAAACTCTGCCTTTAATAAACAGGGTGACCATGAGGTGTTCCAAGGTTGCTAAAGGCAAAGGCATGGACTTGACTTTTGTGGGAGATGACAGCTTATACTGGAATGAAGATGAACATTCTTTTTCAGTAGTGTCATCTGCTTTCTTGGATTTGATTTGAATTTCCTGATGTTCCTTTCTCTCATATGTGTTATTGAGCCATTTTTTGATAGCTGGGGGTGACTGAGGACCTTTAGGATTGCTTGAATTTCCAAGGGCCCGGAAAGAAGGGAGTTCAGTTTTGTAATTACAAGTCTTTCTTGGAGCATGAAACTACTTCAAAGATATTAGCATGTGCATTAGACAGCTTCCAGGCTTTTTGAAAGTGTTTTCAATCAGCTCAGGTGGATTCTTTTTTTGCTTCATCCTGGGAGTGACAAGGTTCTTTATTCTTTGACTTTGTGCCCTGGTTCATTACCCTCTTCCACATTTTTGTAGATGTTGTTTCTGGCCTTCTTGGCCTATTCCCTTTCAAGGTTCTTAGTTTTGGTATCCCGGCCAGACACAGCATTCTGAGTTTTGCCCTTGAAACACTTGGCCATGTTCACAGAAGCCCTGCTACTGGTTACAATAATGTAAATAATGACTTTTACCCTGAGAGGCACTCTGGGTTCTAGATCTGGATTTTTAGCTTTTGGACTAGCACTGATAAGCTCAGAGGCATTATGATTGTTCTTTTTGGCTTGATATGAGAAAGCACTTATGACACTTGAGTTTTCCTTCACCTGTCTCAGCTGGGTAGCTGTGGAATCTTCAGTTTTGATCACCTCTAGACATTTGAATTGATGAAGGTCATACATGAAAGTGAAGAGCTGGAAAAGCTTAATAGACTTTACCATTTTTGTGATGATGACCAAATTATCACCGGATTCATTCACATTTATCAGGGTTTCTTGGTCTTCAAGATTCAAACTATTTTATTTCAGGTAAGTCATTTCAGAACCAGGTAGATCCTCTAGGCTAGGTTGATCAATGTAGGCCATAATTGGGTGAGTATCAGAAATTGCTGAATGGAGCAGTGGTGGAGCTTCGTTCTCCATTGTTATCTGGTAGGCATTCACAGGCTTCAAAAGCTTGATGTTAATATGTTCAGAACTTTTATTATTTTCTTAATTCTGGTAAAACCTGGAGACAAGGGAAAAGTTTATTAGAACTTTGGCCTGGAGCTTCCATTGAGAGGTCCTGAAGCTCAGATGGTGGGTTACTCTCAAGGATTTTAATATTTCTGCTTCCACAGTACTGAGAGATTTCTCGAGTTGACAGTAATCCCAATATTTAGCTTGTAAGTTGCAGTACTAGTGAAGTGATCATGCCCAGGGAAGTCTCCATCACTGAAATGGAATCAAGGGTGAAGTCAGGTCCTCAAAAGTAAGATATTGTTTCTGTCACATAAACAGCAATCATGCACCTTCTACCAATAGAAAAAGCAATTGTACTAGGTTTTATAAACAGTATGTACAGTGCATTGTGCTAGCAGACAGGAGGTTATTATTGTAGTTCTTACAGGGAATAATTTAATGTAATGTTCTGTTGGTTCTCTTTGCATATCACACCCTAGCTGTAAGTACAATTTTAAGAAAAAGTGACTTTTCAAAAATTTTCAGAGCTACTATTCTCACATGAAATATTTTCAACTCTCTGTACTTTCCTGATAGCATAATAATGCTTCACACTACACCATAGAGCAGGGAATGGAACTCTTCCTGATGAAATAGCAAAGCAAGGGCAGAATTTTAACCTGTTTGCTTTAGACAAGACATTGGAACACAAGGTCTGAAATCCTGATGTCAATTAAAATAGTGAGGAAAATAAAGTGGTAGTATCACCATGAGATTTCTGAATTGTCTCTCAGAAAGACATAAAGCAATAGATCAGAAATGGGTGTTTATTTCAGTGTTGCAGCAGAAAGGTATTGATTAGGTGGGGCAGTGAAAATGTGTGGTATCTCTTGATGTGATCTTGGGGTTTGTATTCATAGAGCACATAAGGCCTTTTCAGTGTCTCACTTTCCCACGTCTTGTACGTGTTCTTATGTGGAATTCCCGAATAAAGAGAACTGAATGAGGTAGTGGTTCTTCAAGTCTTGGAACTTCAATTTTACCTGTCTGTAGACTCAACACTTTCCAGTTTCAGATTGACCCTATTTTTTGAAAGTTGACTTTATTTTATTGTCTTCTCAATGTTGGGACTCACCTTGGAGACTTGTCTCAGTTTCAGAGTTTGGAGGTTTCAGAGTTGGAGGCTGATGGTAGGATATTTTGGGGCTGAACCACTTTTAGTACAGTGAGAATTTCTGAGTGAGGGCAGAAACCCTATTCTTTGTGTATGGGACAGAGCTGTAGGACTGCAGGCAGTGGTCAAGTTTTTCAGTCAGTGTGCCTCATGATAATGATATACTTGTCTTTATTCCTGGTAGAAAAGTGACAGGCTCCTTCCTTGATTTGGAATCTGAGATGGTGCCACCTGAATGAGTCTGGACAAAAGCGATGGGTAAAGAGGAAAAATGTGAGTGGCATTTGCAGCTTTGTGATATTGAGATGCCATAGACATGAGAGAAAAAGTCCATGTTTTTGTTGGTCACTGTGAAGTAACAGAGTGACAATGACTAGTTTTCTTTGCCTTGTCTAATATCCTACTGGAGTACAGCTGGATTGGAAGTAGCTAAAGTGAAGATTAGATTTCAGCCAGTAATTCCAGACAGCATAGTGGTGCTAGAACATATGCAAAGGTAGGTACTTGAATTGATTGTCTTAAAAGAGATTGCTGGAACTGAGCATAGAAGCCATGCTAAATGGAAGTCTGACATATAAATCCTGGAGAAATTACAGACACTTTTATTTAGGAAGCAGCATTGCTCACTACAGAAAGAGAGAGCTGCAGACAATATGGAGTTTTAAGGAAAAGTCAATATTGGAAAGTCTTTATAAGGAACACGAGGGTGATTAGAAAAAGATCATTGATATTCATAAACTTTTTTTTTTTTAATTCATTTTTATTGTTAGACTTATTGGGGTGACATCTGTTAGCAAGGATTACATAGGTTTCAGGCATACAATTCCACAGTGCATTGTCAACTTGATGCATAATAAGTTCACCACCTAATGTGACTTCTCTTTCCATCCCCTTATATTTAGCTTCCCCCCCTCCTCTCCCACCCCCTCCCCTTTCTC
>PVJL010014720.1:0-26856 GCA_004026885.1 Lyroderma lyra
TGTGGGTGTAGTCACCACAGCCGCAGGTGGGGGAGCTGGGGGTACAGCCACCATAGATGCAGGAGGGGGAGCTGAGGGTGCAGTCACCACAGCCACAGGAGGGGGAGCTGGGGGTACAGCCACCACAGCTGCAGGAAGGGGAGCAGGTGAACAGGCCGCGGTCCCGTGTTCAAACTTCCAGCCTGGGAGGCGCTGTGCCTTGGACGGGCTTGGTCAGCTGCTGTCCTTCTTTTCTTTTTTTAACCAGTGTTCCCAAGACCAGCTGTCACCCGCCGTCCCCGCCCTCCAAGCAGAATCGCAGTGTCACGAGTCCGTGCGATGGCCTCCAGCCTCGGTCCTCTGGGCTGCCTGCCTTGGCGGGGGGTCTCCACGGCCACATACTGGCCGAATTTTTGAACGGTCATCACGTTATGTAATCCAGGATCCACACGTGGCTAACTACAGAAGTTTGTGACAGAAAGTGGGTGAGCGAGGCGGTCCCTAACCGCAAACACTGCCGTGGGGAGAGCTCGCTGCCTGCACGGGTGTTTGGTAGGGTTCTCCACCAGCCACCGGAGGGACGCGCCGAGCACCGTGCCCCCTGCCGACCCTCCGGACCTCGGGGCGCGTCAGCCAGGACTCAGCCGTCCGTGCGGCACGACGATGGGGTAAAGACGAAAACTTGGGCAATGTTTTTAAGTTAGAGTCTTTGGAAAAGTAATCATAATAAATCTATTCGGTTCCACCACAAATCGTCATAAATCAATCAATGCTCATAAAACGATCACATATTGGTATTTCTTATCGAGACGGCAAGGTTTAGGGTGACAGGGGTATGGAGGCTGTTTATTGAAAAGACCAAACCATGAGTAAGGTAATTAGTAGTAAGGCAATTCAATCTGAAAATTCCCTGGACTGTCTGATATTAATGACACAGGCACCCCCACTTTTTAAAGGTTTGCTTTGTGCCCCTTTGCTTTTATGAAAGACCTTCACTCGCTAAGCCCCAAAACCTACTCTGTATTCCCGTTAGCAAGACGTGAGCTAACGGAACTACTTTGCTCTCCATCCTTCCGACTTAACGAGAGTGTCTACAGGGACACCCCGCACGGCGGGGCAGCCGGGCCTGAGTTCCCGTCAGGAGCCCCAGCCAGCTCAGCCCTTGCTGATGAGGACACACGTCAGACACCCAGTGTGACTGTACTTAAACTTCTCAGCTACCGGGAGTAGCTCTCTTCCCTCCATGATGCTCAATCCTTGAACAACAAGGGTTTGAACCACCTGAGTCCACGTCTGTGCAATTTTTCCCCACGACTCTGCACTACTCTGAGCATATTTGCGCTTCCATCCGACTTTGTTAACAACCTTCCCTGTAGTTTACTTTGCTGTAAGGACACAGCATAGAACACGTATGACATACAAGGTACGTGGCCGCGGGCTGTTTCTGCTATCCGCAGGACTTCCGGTCAGCAGTCGGCGGTTCGGAGGTAGATCTTGGCTTGTTTATTGCCACTCACTGTCACGTGGCGCGAGAGTTAACTACTTCCACACAGCCGGGCTGTTCCCACTACAAATCCCACAGCCACAGAGAATTTAATTTCAAGGTCATCTTATTGACTTCTATGTTGCCCCAGTCCCTAACAGAATTTTGCACGTATTTTGCACACGATATCCTTTTTTATTGAGTTAAAATATGCAGAGTAGATTTCTGCATTATTCTAATCAATAGTTATTCAAGGAGAAAAACACTGTCATCATGTTCTCTAATAATTGTCTACTGAGTTATGGCTGTGTTTCCTTCAAGTGCAAAGTTGTGGAACATCTGGTTGTTACTAGATGCTTCCGTTATAAATAGCGTTAAAGGTTTTCTGCATCTGAAAATTGTGATTATCTCTTTGGGGAGGCTAATTTTATTGTAATCACTCTGCAGTTTGTTTGTTTGTTTGTTTAGTGAGTATTCATATTCACTGTCAACACTTGCTCTTTATCACTAAACAACTGTTTAGTTGTATAAATGTCCAGGGAATAGAGAAATCTAGAACTATGCCAAGCTCCAAACCCCACCTGTCTGTCCTCTCCTACGTAGATGTCTCGGGATGCTACACATAGAACACCACCAACTGGGTGGTTTGAACCACAGGCCTTTGTTTCCCATGGTGAAGGAGGCTGAGAAGTCCAAGGTCAAGGTTCTGGCAGATGTGGGTCCGGCGAGGGCTCACTTCCCAGTTTCCAGACGGTCGTCGTCTTGTCTTCACATGGCTGGGGGCAGAGAGAGATGGCTCTGTGGCTCTTCTCATGAGGACACGCACCACCTTGGGGACCTAATGACCTCACACAGACCCCATCTCCAAATAACGTCCCGTGTCCCAGCTCGCGAATGGGGCAGGGACCACGTTTGGTCCACGGTAACAGAGGAGGAGGAGATGTCTGAGCGTTCTGTCCGAGTCAAAGTCTACCATCAAAGGCAAAACCCTTTACAGCTTTCTCCTAACGTGACCGTTTCTAAAATAAGCAGGGACACGGTTTTGGTATATTATTATTTTGGAAAGACGTCTTGCATCAGCGGCCTAGATGTGTCTGTCAGCTGATACCCGAGGGCTGTCCAGAAAGTGTCCGGCCACATAACTGTCCTTGTCACGCTGACAATGGCTGGACTTTTTCCGGTCAGCCCTGGTATCGTATTCATCCACTTATCCATTAGGTTTCTGGGTTTGTTTGTTTGTTTTCGCTCTTTCATGACGAATTGGCAATATCTAATTTTATTAAGCAACATAATTTACTACTAATGTAATCATTTACCTTAGTTCACGTCAGACGATTTAAATGGAAACACAAAAGATACACAATTAACAAAAAGAAAAACTATGCAACTAATGCCCGTGTAAAATGGTGTTTTGTGTCACCATGTAATTTCTTTAATGCAGTATGGGGAGCATTTTTAAGAAATTCATGAAACGTTTAATGCCTGCAAGGGGGTAGCTAAGTCACAACTGAACTAATTTATCCAACTCCGCCCTAGTTTTGTTACATATCAGCAAATTCAATGGCCATGTTGTCGTCGTGCTGTATTTCCTGTTCTTGGAGCATATGACCTGCTTGTTTTTGTATTTTGATTCCATCCCTTAGTTTCATTTCAAGAAACCGAACACCTTTGATGTGACAAAATTCGTGCCACCTCCCTGAACGAAGGATAATTGCATTGATTTTAAAGGATTTTCCTGCAGAGAAGCAGGAGAAAGAATATGACCAAACTGTGGCTAAACGGTCCCCTGAAGTGGGACGAGCCTATTTCATCACTGGCACTCCGGTCTGTGCGCTGCACACACCTCACAGTATCCGCAGTCGGTGACACATGGCTGTACAGAGAACGGGGGCACATGATTCCACGTATCGTCTCCCCGTCAAGTCCAGGTTCCTTTGCATCTCCACCATCACCAGAAGGGACCCTGGGCACTCCCAACGGCGGGAGTAGCTGTTGGTCCGTCCCGAGAGATTCCTACGCCTTTCTCGGCTTAGCTGGGCTAAGGGCAGAGGAAGGCACGGTGTGGGGGCGCGTGGCTGCTGAAAGTCACTCCTGGGAAGCATTTTCTGGCACAGCTGGGAGATGGCACACACGTCCCACTGCATCAGGACGCTCACCTACAAAGTGACAACGGTCCCTGCCCTGCCTCCCGTCCGCAAAGTCATCGCAAAGCCGGGCAGTGGCCGGAGCACTCGTCAGGGGCCAGGAGCGATTGACTGTAAGAGCTTTGCGAACGCAGGACTTCCAAGACACGGCACTGCCGCCGCTCAGGTGCTTCCCACGACAATGACCTTCGAGCGGCCCTCAGGGCAGCCAGGTGGGTATCAGACAATCAGAAACCGCAGGCTGGACCCTCGGGACCGGACGACCACGAACTACCTCACCATCTCACCTCACATGCTCAGCAATAGTGAGTCGTTGTCTTTGTGCAATAAGAGACACTCCGATAAACCTGGGAAGCACGGAGGGGTTCGCTTAGCTCCCCCCAACCTTGTGCAATGCGTCCTAGCGCTACCCCCGAGCCACAGACGTGCACCTTGCAGCGCGGGGACAGGGTGAAGTAAATGAGGACGCTCAGGAAGATAACTTGGTGAAAACAGGCTGAGAGAAGGCAATGAAACCCTGGCTGTGCACTCTTCGTCAACGGGCATGTCATGCCGGTAGCAAAACGTGCACAAGCACAGAGACCCGTGCCTCACACCGAAGGCTCTGACGTGTGAGTGGGTGTGAGAGGCGGGCCCTTCCCCGGGGACGAGGTGGGGGCTCCCGCCACGTCTCCTCTCATCCTCTGCACCGTTGAGATGTGATCTTCCGTAACGTAGCCGCCACGGGGTGTCCCCCAGGGACACCGTAACCACCCCAAGTGCTGCAGTTGGACTGTCGACAACGGCGGGCTCTGCAGATACAACGCAAAGCAGCAACTCGATCTGGGGAAACGGGAGGGGAGTGACACTCACCTATCATTTTCCCAAGTTTATATTTTAATTCTTTTTTCAAGGTGACAAGTTACAATTCCAGTGTTGCCAAAAGACTCTCCTGATGCTTCCAGACCAACCGCATTGACCTGGCGGCCAGGCCTTAGATTCTCTGATGACACACTCCCTTCCCGCCTTGACTTACCTCCTCATTCTGGAACATTCATTGAAGGTCAGACACCACAGTGAGGGGTTTTCAAATTCCTGTGGGGAAGGGTGGGGAGCGTAGTGTTTTTCTGTCCCGTGTCATTTACAAACTCCTGGCCAGGGACTCCCGTTCGCCAAAGCACATGTCATCGTGTCCTTGCTCCTGGACGTGCTAGGATGCGGGCAGCACGCCTTCCCGGTGTTTCCGAGGGGACCCCTGGGGCTACCCCGGATGCACGTCCGACGTGCTCAGGGTGGATCGCAGGTGTTTGGGGTCCTCTCCACAGTTTTCTTTGGGGCCCCACGGCTTGATTGCATGAGGATTCGTTACGTAGAGTCACGTGACCCTGGGTTTACGCTTCCAGCTGCTTTGTAAATTCTTAAGGTACAAAATTCTACTTCTGCCTCCAACGGCGCTCACTGAACACGGAGGAAGCCACCCCCCGTGACGCGTGAGGGTTTGGGTCTACAGGCAAGAGCGCAGCCTGAGCAACGGTCGCGTGTAACTGCAGGAATCCACGTCCCGGTTGACACATTATTTAAGTGACGTAAGGACGTCTTCACGGTCCACGTTAAAACGACCCCCGGTTTGCACGACCCTCAAATGTGCAATCGACGTGCATTTTCAGGAGCCTTTGGAGAAAGCCTGGAAAGAAGGTTGTTCTGGAACAAGAGTGAACAAAGAGCCGTTAAACCCCGCCGACTCCAGTCACGGACGCGCGCCAGCGCCGTGACTCCGTGCTTGTCTCTGGGCTACGTACTTCTCACTTCGAACTAATTTTAAGATCTGCTGCTGCTTTAAAAACTCTTCGCAAAGGACACTTTTCTCAAAAATCTGTTCACACTTTGAAATGCCACAATCCTAGAGAAAATCCACTTGGCCCTAACGTACGAGGGCTGTCCGGAAAAACTCCGGCCGCACGTGCCTCTACCCTTCCACGTGACGTGGCTGGGTACCTTCTGGGCAGCCCTGGCATGTCCTCGTCGATACACCCGGTTCACAAATCAGAAACCTCGATGCCTTACAGGGAGTCCTACAACTTACGAAATAATTGCAGGAGGTTCATCAGTAGGTTCGGTGTTCTCCATACCCCAAGGCCGATCTGCAGAGAGAGGAAATCACCACGGCTGTTTCCGACGGACGCAGGTCTCTAACTCGTTACAGACACAGAACGTGCCTGCGCCAGAGAGGCTCTTCATCTCGCACAGAGGACACCACGCTCTCGGAAAACAACACGGTAGCATTTTAAATGTCTCTTCCTCTCTGTCTCTCATCTCCGTCTCTCATCTCTCTGTCTCTCATCTCTCTCTCTCATGTTCGTCTCTCATCTCTGTGTCTCTCATCTCTCTGTCTCTCATCTCTCTCTCATGTTCGTCTCTCATCTCTGTGTCTCTCATCTCTCTGTCTCTCATCTCTCTGTCTCTCATCTGTCTCTCATCTGTCTCTCATCTCTGTCTCTCATCTCTCTGTCTCTCATCTCTCTGTCCGTCTCTCCCCCACCCCCTAAAGTGCCGGGCTCCCTATTTCCACAAGTAACCACTGCTAATGGTTTCCTTCGAGGCTCGAGCCCGCTCCTGCCTTAGCCCAGCCCGCGGTGGCCCAGGTGTCCCTCCCACTCGGGGCCACGCCTTTGACACCTGCCCCTTACAGAGAGGACGGCCCTGCCCCCCCCCGCCCGCCTCCCACCCGGTAGAATCGCCCTCGGCCAGCAGAGAAGACGCGGAGGGCTGGACACAGGACACCACGGCTAGCTTTGTCCTCCTGTGATCACAGGACGGACCGTGACCTCATCGCCAGGACGCCGTGTCGCAGTGAGTCACGAACCCGCCCCGCCCGCTAGGCACCAGGCTCACGGCCGTCGGGACGCCCCCGCTCAGCCCGGAGCCCGGCATCAGGCCCACTGTGACCACTCGTCCCAGCATCTGTCACCAACAGCAGCGAGCCGCCAGGCCAACAGGCAGCCGAGGGCAATCGGACGGTCAGGCGCCCGGGCCTCCGCCTCCCGCCAGCGGGACGACGTCGCACGCGATTTCCTCTTACCCAGACGGCGTTCCGCTGACACAGGAGCGAACGGACACCCCGTACTGCCCCGTGCTCCCCCACCTGAGCAAAGCAACCCCGGCACAGGAGCTCCTGCGTTCCAGTCCCTGGCCAGCGTAGTCCCAGCAACAAGTCCCCGGGTCCCCACAGCCGCAGGCCCTGGTCACCCAAACGCGTCCTCCTTCCCGGCCATGGCTCGCCCTTGCCCGCTCCGGGGTGAAAGGCCCCCTGGCCCCCGAGGCGGGCACCCTCAACTCTGCTGTCCCTGTATGACTTGATGTGACACACTGAAGGCTCTGGCCTCCCCAGCACCAGTGGGGGGCCCAGTCTGCACCGGACAGGTTTGCCCACGGCGTGGGACCAGTGCAGACTCGGAGACGTCCCACGGTGGATCTGTCCCTGCTCCTCCCCAGCCTCACTTCCTACTGGTCTCTTGTCCCCCCAAGAATAGATGAGCAGCTGGGCGTGCCTCGGTCCACATGGGCATCACACCTGCGTGTAAGCGACAGGAAGCAGGAAGAGAAGAACCCATGTACCTGAGCCACTTTTGACGTGAGCGTTCAGCAGCTATTTTCTTTCCGCCCCCCGCCCCCCCGCCCCCCGACCCCCAGTAACAGGGCTTAAAACAAACTAAAGTTTTCAAAGCAAAGAGTCCCTGGTCCCATCAGACAGGGCTGCAAACCTCCTAATTCCCGCAGAACCCGGAACGATTTTGCCTCCGTAGTGGGGAAAAGGAACCCTAGACTTTACGATTCTCTGGTATTGCCTAGCAAAGCTTCCATGCATGCCCCCCCAAAATCAAACTGTTGACAAGGAACTAAAATGTCTCCCAGCAGAAAGCTCAAAAATAGCCTCAGGAGTGCAGTTCCCCCCGGGCCAAGCAGATAAATTCACGATGAACATCTGGCCTGTAATTAACATTTGCCACCCAAGGGAGCGGGAAGGTCACGCACGGGAGGGGACGCGTCAGGCAGCTCCTGTGTCAACAAGACCTTAATAAACGTTAAAATAAATGAGCCGACCCAACAGGCTGACGTGGTCTCGTGCATGTGGTCAGGGCCAGCGTCATTTCAAACCATGCCCCGTGCGGAGACCAGCAGTAAGGGGGTGTGGGTGCTAAGAGTCTCGTTCTGGAAGCCAGGCTGCAGCGAGGACAGTGGGAGCGACGTGTGAAAACAAACGAGGGACAAGTCAGCCGTGAAATAACACAGAATGCAGGAAAGGACGTCAAGTGATTGTGGTTGCAGAATGGCCCGGCCCACCTTGGTTTCCTGACTCCCTTCGCTTTGCCTGAGCCCCTTGGGGTGGGTCCTAGCCCTTGAAAGCAAACCGGCCGTGATGAGAAGTCCTTCTCTATCACATCATCGATTCTTTCACGTCTGGAGCAAAATAACAAACAGTTTTCTTGGGATTGTGACAGCTAAATAAGTAGGTCACTGGACTGGTAGATAACCTTGACTGTGTTGGCCAAGATTTTATTGACCAGTGACCGGGTTCTCTAAGAGGGACCCTGAGACTAGGATTCCGGTAAAAGTGATTTATTTAGGAAGCAATCCTAGGAAAGGGACTCTAGGTGTGGAAACAGGAGACACAGAAGAACAGGCAGCCAAGCCAGGACTCGGTGACACGAGGGCTCGACACCCACAAACTCAGTGTTAGTGTTGCCCAATCCAAGGGCAAAAGAACTCAAGGATTTATAGACGAGCCCCCATTGGTGACTGGTGATGGAAAAACACTGAGGGGTGCAGTCCACTGTTTTTTCGGACACCCCTTCACTATGGTCATCGACAGAAGGGTATCTGGCTTCGAGAGGCAAACCTCGTGCTACCCAAAGGGGGGCCGGAAAGCTTTACAATGAGAAGGCTCAAGTAGCACAAGTGTCATCTGTCGTGCCTAAGTGGGTCAAGTCAGGCAAAAGACCCCACTTAGAGAACTTGGCGTGAAGAAGGTGTGTCCCCACCCTGCACTGCGGCATCCTGCACCTCCCCCGGCTCTCTCCAGTGAGCGCGCCCGGCTCTGCCCTGCCCGGAGTGCACGATTCCGAAGTTCATGGCCTGGCACCGCAGGCGTCTCATTAACCAACCACCCGCTGCTTCGCCAGTCATCAGCGTGGTTCCGCCAGGTAAGGCACTGAACGGCTCACAGTCCCTCAAATACGCCGTGAATCTGCAGGACAACCTGGCTTTCGACAGGCTACTCCCAGCAATTAGAAACACCTTGGTTCTGTGGTGACCGCTTAGGTTTCCGCAGGCGACAGCAGTACGGCCTTCGCTCCTGAGGCAGCACGCAGGGAGCGCTGTGAGCAGAGAGTCATTGCTGTCACACTAGATCGGGAGCCCCCGGGGACAGGGGGTTGTATCATCTTCTTAGCGCCAGCGGTAGGCACGACGTCACGCATTGTGCAAATGCTCAATGACGTTTATCGAACTGTTCGTGATTCCAAAATTAAAAATAACATCAATAAACGAGCTAGGTCAATGGCAGTGCATTTAAAGAGTAAGAATGCTTTGCAGCTTTTAAATAGAATCAACTACTGTTATGAGCTGGTATGCAAAGATAGCCAACGTTCAACGTAATGTGACGTAAAAATAACAAGTTAGAGAATGCTATACAACAGCATCACCCAATTTTTGCAATATTTTGGCAATATATGGAGTCAACCCCCGTATAACACGGCGTCCTAGAACACGGTTTCGCTCCAACACGGTTGGAGCATTAGAGAAATCCCCGACCAACACGAGCGTTGTAAGAGCCTTTAAGAGCAAAAAATAACTCATTCGAAATTAGGAAAGAAGAAAACATTTTTTAATACATATTAATATGCTACAGTTTGGGCAAAAATTACTTTAATAAAGATCTTTCTCTTAAGTATAAAAATGTAATAGCATGTGTTTTTAATGTTTGAATCCCCTTTTTAGTACTAGGTCCTCGTTTTGTAGGACACGGATTCACATAACACGGCCTTTTAGGGACCTGGTGGCCATGTTATACGAGGTTGCCTGCTATACATATTGTATAAATACTAAAAATATTCCGAAAGCCACATATGCCAAACTGTTAAAAATGATAACGCTCAGTGGTAAAATGATGAAACACATACATTATGTTTACCACTCAGGGTTGTTTTCATTTTTTATAATAAAAAGGGTAATTCATTTTATAAGAAGAAAATAGCAATAAGGATAAATATATGCAAAATTTGGCTTCATCAAAGTGTTTAGAAGCAATAATGTGAGAGTCCAACTTAATTTTTTAAAAATCGGTCTTAGAAGCACAAGTTTCATTTAATAAAGTATCTGTGTAGATGACAAAGAAAGATGGGGAGGGAAAGCCTAGCAAGTGACCTATAAATGTCCCCTGCAAGCATTTTTCATATTTTAAGCTGAGATAAGGAAGATTTGGGTGGGGAGCACAAACTGCCTTCAAGTTCTCAAAGGGCTAGTTTGTGGAAAGGATATTCAATATGTCCTTTTTGCCCTTGGGGGGTTCACTAAGGCCAGTGTGTGAAATTGTAGAGAAAGAAATTTAGATTTGGTATAAAAAGAGACCTTTTTTTTTGCAGTCATAATTCTACAAAGATAGCATAAATCGGCCCAGGGCTTCCTCGCTGTCACAATCACTGAAGTTATGCAAGTACAGTCCGGAAAAACACGTTAGAGAATTTGTGTAGAAAACCACCATGGTCAGCTGGGGAGTCAGGTGAACCCCCCTCCAGGCTCCCTTCCAGCACTGAGGTTATGCTGCTGTGAGAGCAGAAGTTTCCAAGAGTTTAAAATTATGAGGACATAAAAAGCATGTCTATAAAAAGTTATTCTTCTTAAATTGGGTTCAGATTACACAGCAACAAGCAAACGGAGAGGAAGTCTGGAGACACAGTTCTGTTCCAAACTTTTCAATAAATTTCTTCTTTCATCAGGTCAAAATGCATCGAGTGCCTGCGACACGTTGAGAACCTACATGAGAAAAAAAGGGGTGTCGTCCGAGTAGTTTGCACTCTGATGAGGAAAACACTTCACTGGTATAATGAAATGCAACGTGTAAATCAACAGAGCTGCCTGTTCTATTCTGCGGTGACACAGAGGAGAGAAAGACCCTGGTGAGGTCATCGGAAGCAAGCAACTGTGTGAAAAAAGACCATGGAGGCTTGAGGAACGAGTTTACTAGTTTACTACTACTGCTAGAACTTAGAATCCTCGTAGTAAAAGACAAAACTCAACACGTCGAAGTCAGATAGAAGACAATTTTGAATGGCATCCTTAGACATTTTCTCTGAAGACAACTGGAAGTCATAGGAAGAACCTGAATCAAGGAAATGCTGTCAGGTTTGCATTAGAGAAGTCGTCACCTGCAGCACAGGAAGGAAGAGATAGATCAGGGAAGTTTAGATAAGAAAAGGAAAGCCAGTTAAGAGAAATGAAATGGTTTTCTGCGGAGTGGCCAAGGGACAGAGACAGAAGAGAAGGAATAAAAAGGCAGAATCAACAGGATTTAGTGACTAATTCAATGGAGCATGGAGGGAGGGAAGTATTGGAGTAAAATGAAATAAAAATACTGTGAGTCTGGGTTTACAACTGATTAGATTATCCAAGATGAGAAAGACAGAAAGAAGCTCTTTCTGGGGGAAAAAAATTTAAAAATAAATACAGAATGAAAAATATTAACACAAAACTTCTTTTGGAATGATTAAGAGAATTAATAAAGATGTCCTGGACAGACTTAGAGATAATGGTTGTGGAACTCGATTTAAAGCTCTGAACTGGAGGCACATACCTGGTCATCCACAGAACCCAGATGTTAGTGGAATCTATGAATATGTGTGATATTACCAGAAAAAGAAAGTACAATAAAAAGAGGAGAAATAACTCATATCTGTAGACCTCAGCAAAGTCAAGGTAATGGCTAATGGGTCAGACTGACCCTGCAAATTAATCTTCAAGGCCAGATAAACTGCACAAATCACGTCTTTAAGAACTTCAGTGAGACGGAAAGAAAACCCAAGGTTCACGAGGTTCATCACCAGCTAAAACAAAGTGGAAATCTAAATGGCATTAAGATATAAAGGTCTGAGGTGTCTTCACTCCAAGAGTGTTTGCTTAATGCAGGTGATGTGGCACTAATTTTTATGCCCACTCAAGAGATAGGGGACAAAAGACAAACCCTAGGAACAGACCAATATGAGCATTCTAGTAGAAGATCTGTGGTTTGTGTTGGTACCCCCACATTTCATCACAGTGATAACACGGCCCAAAGCACCGTCTCGCCTCTCCCAAAGGTCCTGGCAAACGTGGACGCTCCCTTGCTTGTGTGCATCGGTGGCTCCTTTGGGACCATGTCTGCACCCACCTGTCTCAGGCCAAGGTTTTCAGTGAAGATTTCCCTCTTTCCCTATCGATGTTTACTTGGTCTGCTGTGCTTCTCACAGTCAGTTGACTATTTTGACGCACAAGTCAATGAATTTTTGCAATTTTTTTGTCAGTTCTGCTCATTACTGGTCGCTCTGACCTCTCTTCATCAGAGATGCTTTCTCATCTCTCAGAAAAACAATTAATCCACGTGTACACTGCCATTTTCTTCATGGCATTATCCCCATAAACTTGGACTCACATGTCCCTGATTCCACTCTTGCCAATCCGAACAAGAAATTTAATGTTTGTTTGTTGCTCTAATTCAAACTCCAACATTCTCACCACAGCACACAAAAACGCAACAACAGCACTTCCTCATCGAAAAGACCCTTTAACAGCCACTTCTCAACTTTGATCTTAAGAAGCCAATAAATAATTCTTAAGTGAATGACTGAAGGTAAAGATGCATGATAATCCTCATTATTTAGAAATACAGAGACACATACTAAAATAATCAGATAAAATAATCATAATAATTGTTTCTGAGAATAATAGGAAAATGACAAGGAAGAGGCCAGAAGGATTTCTAGTTTTCATAGTGTGGAGAATTATTTGATTCTTCATGCACATTTATTAATTAGATAAAAATAAAAATGTAAAATAATCCTGAATGGGTAGGTTGAATGGCAGATTGAACCAATACAGACAAAAATAAATGAGAATTAATGAGAAAAAATTATTTAGAACCTAGCACAGAAGGACAGAAAATGAGAGAGGGAGGTCAAGAGATAAGAATAGCACATGCAAAGGCCTACCATGTGCCTAACTGGGGTCCCAGGACAATAGAGTCTGCAAGGGAGAGGCCGTGTTGGAAGCAACAATGACTGAGCTTTCTAGAACTAATAGAAGACTCCAGTGTTTAGCTTAGAAATCTCAAAGAAAGGCCAGAGATAAACCAAAATGTGAAGGTTTCATAAAACCTAAAAGAATATATATATATATATACACACACACACACACACACACACACACATTTTAAGATAAAGCCTGGATTCACAATTCTGTATTTTTTTCTATCCTGTCACCACTTGATTAAAATGTACAAATGTACTTGGTTAGACTATTTATACAGCTAATTTGCTCTTTGCAAAATACCTCCATGTTAGTAAATAACATACACTTGGAGAGTAGACTACTTTCAGGGCTCATGTTACTGATGAGCTCAACCAGAATGACCAAATTATTTTCTGAATATAGACAGTGCTTCATAGTTGAAGAGAAAAAAGCCTTTCCCCATTGGCAGTCTCCCTAGCAAATGTTGCCTGAAATACAAGTAAAAGCAACCTGAAGCACGTCTAGGGTATGTCTACAGCGTGCCCCACCGCGAACTGAAGAACTCGTCGGAGACTCGGTTCTTTGTTTGCTTACGTGACAAAAACCAGTCTAACGCATTCAGCATGTTAAAGTAGTTACTCTGGCTTATGGACATACAAGCCTCAGTGATCTAACGGGAGAGTTCACTGTCTTTCCTCTTTCCTTAGCAACCAGCTTTCTGCCTGTTTGTTATTCAATCCTTATTACTTTCTGCTTAGATAAGTGGGCACAATTCAGGCAGTACAAGCATCATTTCAGGGTGGTTAGCCCTGCATCACACTGTAATGAAATTCTTTTGCCCTCAACTGGAATTACGGGAAGGGCACAGGCAATGAAGAAACACAGACTCACAAAAATAAATGAATAAATAAAAACTGATTCAGTGTATTGTTAGTTCATTTCAAGTAGCTCTCCAGTGGTTGCCACATGCAAATAAAGCACTCTAATTGCTTTAATGACAACGAAGGCTGCTCGTTAAAACGAGCACAAACTAAGGTGAAATGCAAAACGTGAGACCACCTGTAAGGAGGTAGGGTCCGAGGTGGCGGAGCAGGTCAACACTGCCTGCTTCCTCTTGTGAGCACATTGAAATGACAACTAAATGACAGAGCCACCAGCCTGGAGAACCACCTAAAGTCTAGCTGAACAGAAATTTTATAACTAAAAATATAAGAAGCCACGTTGTGATGGAGGGGAGAGAGGCGGATCAGGGGGCCCCACACCCCTGTGTGAGAAGCGAGGGGACTATCTTAACTAGGGAGGTTCCCCCCGGAGGAGTGAGGGACCCCAGCCCACATGCGGCCCCCCACGTGCAGGGCAGAGGGGCCCCCACAGCATCTACATGGCAAACCCAGCTGTTCCACCGAAGGGCCCGCACAGACTCGTTCGCAGGCATTCGCCCCGGGCTCCGGCACAGGGACGGTCACCTGGGGGCACTGCAGGCTTGCGGGGCCAGGACTGAGGTGTGTGGCTTTGGGCGGGGGCTAGAGGACAGTCACCACTTCCCCTGAGCGGGCTCTCCTCCTGGGCAGCCAGCAGGGCGCCATCTTTCCTGCGTGGGTCCCGCCCCCTCATGGCCACGTCTGAATCTGATTGGCCTGGTGAGCTCTGCTGCTCCGCCCTGCTGAGTCCCTGGGACCCCGCCCCGCCCACCTCCACCAGAGGCAGGGTCTCCGGGAGCAGCCAGCCCCTCCCCCACATTGCATTTTCTCTTACAGGATAGCGGGGCCCCAGGTGGGCAGTGACTGGCCTCAGGAGCTCTGAGACGTTTGCTGAGTAGCTTCAGGCTCAGCACTGGCACCAAACTAGAATCTACATCAACAGGGTGACCACAACGCTTCCCACGCTAGTGACTCCCTGAGACCTCCCCTCACCCAACTTGCATACCGCAGGAGGCCTTATCAGTGGCTGAACCCTAAGGGACCCAGCAGGTGGCAGCAGCCTCGGGGCATTCGGGATGTTTGCGGAGCTCCCCCAGGCCTAGTACTGGTGGCAGACATCCTCAGTCCCCAGTGTGGCCTCTCCCACACACCTCCAAGTGTAGCAAAGGCAGTGAAAAACCATGGATCACTTTACAACTTCCATCAGCTAGTCCCCGGCCAGTCACGGGCAGTGGGTGACCTGCACCAGAGTCCCTCCCAAAAGGTCCCAGAACCAACATACTAGGAGGTCAGCTTCAGACCACAGCAGAGCAGCCCTAATTAGCCTCCTATACAGCACAAAGTGCAGTCTCAACAGGCCCCACAGCCCACTGCGGTGAATCCCACCCAGTGGGATAAGCCCCCTGCACAGCAGCTTGTAAGCTGTGGACATGACCACACCCCACAGCCAGTCAGCTGAGGGTCAATCCCACCCACTGATGTGCCAACAGGAATCAAGGCTCAACTGTGACAGGAGGGCACACACAAACCGCACAAGGGACACCCCGCACAGATAACCAGGGAGACTGTGCCAGATCCCCACAGGGCATCAACTACATAAGGATACCGGGCAATACTGGGAGATGTAGCACCATGTACAGTGCCAGGTGGGTACTAAACTAGTCAGGGGATCACTTCTTACATTATAGAACTGTCTCCCCACTGTGCCCTACACCTGAAATTAATATAGAATAATATGAATGTAATAGTCAGTAATACTGTGATGGTGTGGTACGGTGTCAGATGGCTCCTGGACTTACTGTGGTGACCACATTTTGGGGTATATACGTGGTGAGTGACTAGGGTATACACCTGACAGTAATCTAATAAGGTATGTTAGCTATATTTTCAGTAACAAATGCATTGGGATGGAGGGTGGGGGTGGAGAGTAGGAGTAAGACCTGTGGGTGAGTGACTAGGCTTTTTTGGAAGGAAGTTGCTAATTAAACATGAATACTGTTGCTTGACAATACGTTGGTGCAGCCAATGCTTTCTTCAGAGACATTTTGTAAAGAGTAAGGGCTGACATAGGGCCATCGTTTCCCACCGTTGGGGTCATTGAAGCCAGGTGGCAAAGTAAGGGCTTCTTCATTTGCAGAGTGTTTTCATCGACTTTCTCTTGTAAGTTTTCTTCCAGGCTGACCACAAGATTGTCTCGGGTAATGCAAATATTTCTCCTGTCTTTTTTAGGATAGCATTTGGCGATTAGTGTTCTCTTCGGACGTTAAACGAGGCACACCATTTCCTTCTGGTATCTCTTTGCTTATTTCTCCTTTCTTGAATAAACACTGACTGTGAATGGAGAAAGAAAACCACCTGATTGCTTCTTGCCTCACTCGGGTTCCTCTCTGATGCCGAAGAGACGAAGCACAGCAAAGCGAAATAAGCCAGACAGAAAACGCCAAGAACCATGTAAAACTCAGGGACACAATCAATAGTTAAGTGGTGACCTGAGGGTAAGAGGGGACAGGGGTGAGAAAGGAGGGAGGGGGAGTCACATATATAGTGATGGAAAGAGAACTGACTCTGGGTGATGAACACATAACACATAAATGGTGTGTTGTAAAATTGCCCACCAGGACCCTGTGTAATGTTTGCTAACCAATGTCACCCCAATAAATTCAACAATAATACGAAAACTACGAAGCACAGCAGTCTGCCTGGGAGGAGCAGTTACGTTCCCTAAGGAAATGGCAGTGACATGAATAATGCCCATACAACCAGGAGGAAGTTGCAGTTCAAGTAAATGGGTGGTTAATAGATGTTGCTGTTTATCTTTGTTTTGTTTTGGCCCAAATCGATGAAGATCAGCAGCCAAGATGATGAGCAGTGGGTCTTGGCCAGTTCTATTGAAAATCTAATTAAAAGGTTCTCCTCATCTCAGATGATTCTGAAATTCGAAAACGTGAGGGTCGGTCCATTAGTTAGGACAATTACCATTCAGCCGGGCGAGGGAAAGAAGGTGTGTGTCATTGCTTGTCAACAGGCTCCTGTTTACTGTCATTTGCCTCAAATCAAACTTGCTCCAAGACAAAGGTCCATGCTTTTATTGGCTGCGCTTTGCGACACGGCATTCGAATAAACTGAGAACTAATAAATCAACGCGAAGAGATTCCAGTCACAGCATCTACTCTTTCTGAGTTACGAATGATTACTTTTTATTAAAATCCTCTATAAATCAAATAGCATTGCTTGAAGGCGTGAACATCGATTGTTGGCAATGACTCTGAACACACCACCATTTTCAGTACGATTTTGCATGTGGGAAAGAAGAGCTCCTTTTCACTCTCATAATTTTCTGTCTTTAGACCTCCTACGAGGTATATTACAATAGCACAAGCCCAGCCCCCTCAGAGAGATGGCGTATAGTTTTCATTCTCATTTAAAACTACGTGTGAGCCTAAAGCAGTCTTCATAAAGTGTGCAGACTGAGAGAATGAATCAATGATTGAGTTGCCTCTCCATGTCCGAAGGTCGTCTGGGCAGGACAGCATTAGTCCCTGGCTTCTGACACAGCATCTCACTTTAATTCATCTGGTTCCTCTTCCTTAGGTATCCATTTATTTTTTTCTACTTTTCACCGAATAGGACTATGGTCATTCTAAAGGCTTTCATTATTAAAATTCCTGAAGAAAATATGACTTGGTTATTGCCGGTCGGGTACGGTTGACCGCCTCCCTCATGAGCCCCCACCCCCCAACGCACGCCCGTTGAAACAATTGGGTGAATGGCGCCCTTCTTGAAAACATGGAACTCCTTGCTAATCTCACTGTCACGCAACCGTGCAAGACGTTTGACTCAAAACTCAGTGTACAACCTCCACGTGCCCTGAGCAGGTCAGTGGCACGTTAGGAACCACGAGTGGGAAAGATTAAACCTACTCTGTGGACGAGATGCTTTTCACGGGGAAGGGAGACAAAACCAAAGGAAAATAACAGTGAGTCGAGTACGCCTGCCTTCGCGGCCTACCTGTCCCGCAGAATAGCAGGAACGTTAATGACCCCAACGACTAAGACACAGGACGAAGGTGATGAAAATGGTACCTCAACGGACTACATTTTAGAAATACACGTAATCCTCCAGTCAGGACATTGAGTTGTCCATCACAAATTCAAATGTCCCATCGGTTCCCCAAGGGCGCACCTTCGAGCCCAGGAAATGACTTACAAGAAACCAGTGAGGTCAGCCTTGTAATGATCTAGCTTTTTCCGTGGGCGCCCTGATCCCTTCCTGTTTTGGGAGAACTATGAATAGACAATTGTGTGCAATGCCTGATGCAAAGCACTTTCTGGTTAAACAAACACACTGCTGAGTTACCCTGGAACTTGACGCTTCGTGACCGAGTATAAAAGCCGTGCTAAAATCGCACTTAAAGCCCCTGTACTGAACTATGTTCCAAGTTGATTTCTTCTACTGATACTCATCTCCATAAACATATTTCAGTCATCAAAACTGCAACTCATTCACTAGCTGGAGATCAAATATTAATTCTAAGGTACTTTCTCAGAGGCATAGGCCTTTGAAAATTAAAATTAATTATCTAGTTCCATCAGCAATAAATCAAAGTGAAAATCTGACATTATCAAAAGGGGACCTTTGATGTTACGATCTCATTAATAACCTATTTTTCTACTGCCGTAATGCAAACTTAGCTCTGTATAAATACCCTTTTGGTAATTTTTCAGGGGCACTGCGGAATTATGGATTAGCCTCAACTCACGTTCCTGAGAGCAACGAATGTCAGCAAATCCTCCAAGTGCAATGATCAATTGGAGGATGGCTGACACTTCCTTTCTTCGCTTGTGCTGCAGTACAAGGAGTGCGTGTGTGTTCGTCTGCAGGCGAGGTTTCCCATGAGGTGAGACCAGACCACAGCATGAACGCATCGCCCTACTGTATTTTGACCTCTGCCCCATAACCCCTAACAAAAGCATTCCATTGGGCAAGGTTAATTGTACTATTTCCGCAGGCGGAAATAAATGGGGTTACTCTGATACATCTCAACTGTGGGGCAACCCAGGTGGGGCTGCTTCCCTTGGCAGCCTACCTTTGGAAACAACAGCTGATCCACATCCGGGCACCTGCGTGCTATGCCCCTTTGCCTTAAACAGGGCCGAACTTTCTAGGACGACGGTTGTCTACATCAGATGCACATTAAGAATCCAGGGGGCTTCAAAAGCGCATCTTGGTCTCGGAGTCATCTGAAACCAGTCACATCAACACCGTCGGGAGCGGGGGCAGAATTTGGTGGTTTGTAAGAACTCTCTGGGCAGAGGATCGCTGCCCTCAGACATGTGGTCCCATGAAGGCTCTCCTCCTGGTCCATCGCAAACCCACTCCGGTGGATGGCCCTGGCCAGCCTGAAGCCCACCCCTATCATAATCCTGCTGCCCGCAAGATAATGTTTGTGTTTTGATACCTGCTTGTTAAACTCAAGAATGGAGAACTTGGGGGAAGAAAGCAAACGCAGTCACAGGCTAGGAAGACTGAAAAGAATTCATTCTGAAACGGAGAAAGCCAACCACCACTGACTAGGTCACACGTCACATACAAATTCATAGACGTACGCCCCACTGAGGCAGCACAGGATACGGAGTCCAGAAACCCACATCCTTACCCAGTTGTGAGGAAGGCACCCCTGAGCCACGCACCCCCAACTCTAACAGTCCCCGAGGAGCTATTTAACACAAGACTTTATAGAGACGTCCTGATTGGCAGTGACTGGATGTGTTCAGTGGGATGAGAAAGACGGCGTCTGCTCCATGTGAGCACTCACAGCCTACACGTGGGATACAACTTTGCTGTTACCGGTTCGTTTCTCTTCTCTGATTGGTGAATCCCTTCACCCCGTGACAGCAAAGTCCTTGCTTCTGATGGGCCAGCTCGAGTCTGTAGCGGAAAGGGATTGTTGCTACGTGCTGGAGCTCAACAGGAAACAGGCCCCTTGGACCATCCCCGGTGCTCGTCATGGTTGCAGGAGGACTCACTTCCTGACTTGTAGACAGCTGCCTTCTTGCTATAAAGTTATCTGATGGCGAGAACATCCCTCTCATGTCTCTTCTTATAAGGACACTGATACTATTCACGAGGGCTCTACCCTCAGGGTCTAATTACCCCCCAATGGCCCCACCCCAAACACATACCATTGGAAATGAGGATTCCAGTATATGAATTTGTAGGAGACACAGACATTCAGTCCATAGCAAACTTGAACTCATCCCAGATACCTCTTTTCTTTCTGTGTCAATTGAGTCATCTCCTAAAAAAAGGTCTCAAAACAAAAACCAAAAACTCATGCACACAGTCAATAGTGGTTACCGGAAGTGAGGCGGGGAGGGGTGGGAGAGGAGGGAGGGGGTGTCACATACACGGTGATGGAAAGGGACCCCACTCTGGGGGTGAGCACACAATGCAACACAGAGACGTTGTATTCTGCAATTGTGCACCTGGAACCTATGTAATTTCGCTAACCAATGTCACCCCAGTGAATTTAACAATAAAAAAAAAAATCTCTCAAGTTGTCCACTTCTGTCCAGTGAACGCTGCCACCCCAGGCTAAGTGATGGTTGTCTCTGCCCGGGAGACTTGTAAGCGATGCCTTTGTGATCGCCCTGTTAGCACTGCTCCATTGTTCTGTACACTGCAGTCTTCATCGTTGCTATGTTTCAAGGCGCCTCTCACTGTGTCAGTTCCAGCTTTATCCATGTGTCTTTGTGGCCTCCTGTTTTTCTTGAAATAAAGGTAGAAGGTACTAGGCTGCCTACGAACCAGCCTCCAGCCTCTCGCGCTGGTCTTCCCATGAGCCACTTTCCTTTGTGACTATCTGTGCTACCTTTTCATTCGTGTCTGAGAACATTCCAGTCACTATCCCACCTCTGGAAGAAAGCTGTGTGTTATCTAAGGCTGCCGAAACAAATGACCACAAACTTGGTGACATATAACAGCAGAGATTTAGTCTTTGACCCTTTCGGAAACGAGAACTATGAAATCGAGGTGTTGATTTCTCTGAATGTCCTCGGGAGGGACCCTTCACTTTCACTCCTGGCTGTGAATCACTCGGCTCTCTGTCTCCATCTCCACCTGGACTTCTGCCTGTGTGTCTGCGTCACCGTGACCAAAATGTTCTCCTCTTACAAGAACACCAGTCATGTTGGATTTACAGCCCACCCTTACCCAGTGCGACCTCGTCTTAACTTGAGTACATCTGCAAAAATTATCTCTAAATAAAGTTGCTTTCAGAGGCTCCACAGTTATGGCTTTAACATATCCTTTTCTGGGACACAGTCCAACCCACAAAGCTACATTGCTGAGGACACTTGGATGTAAATGACATAAATTATAGTCGATATTTGTCATTCCCTCTATTGACCCAACAACTCTCAGCATCTTCCTGCTATTTAGGGTATTCTTCCTAAAAGTCAGCATAAAACCTCAACATCTTTTTTCCCAGCCGCCTTTGTGGGAAGGACGGAGGCTTGTCACTTATGTCACCAGGAGGCATTCCTGCCAAACACAGAATTGGAAGTCAGTGATGCAAAGAAGCGCTCTCGGTGAAGAATCTATTTTGGCAAAGAAGGTGACAGGGACATCTAGTTTCCGTAGGCAGGAGGTTAGAGTGTAGGCACTGTCACCTGCAGACTCACAGCATGTGGCCCAAGGTGTCTTTTGTAGCCCCGTGTGGACACTGATGTGAGTGTGGACACCGAAGCAGGACAGGTAGCTCCTCGGTGTGGCTCTCTGGTCCACCAGGCATTGTAAGGCCTGTAATACCCTTGGAAATGGTCTTTCTCTGTAAGTGGGTCAGAGGTGGTGGGTATGACCTGCAGCTGAGCCCCTCGCTTGCACAGAAATCGAACTTGAGTTCGTTCGGATAAGAGGAGAAGAGAAGGTGGCGCGTAGGTGGGTCAGACCTCCGTAGGCTCTAGAGGTGGACTTGTCGCGTCTGAGACGCCGACGTCTTGGGGTTTTCTGTTTATTTCCCCTCCATCTCTTAGCTCTGCTTGGTCTGAGTGACAAATTCATCCTTCCGGGCTGATTGTCCCCTCTGGAGCTGGGAGTGCCAGCAGGCTCCAGCCTCACATCCTGGGTTCTGAGCGCAGACTCAGTTTTACAGATCCAGACAAACTCCTCCAACGACCCAACGGAAGGACGACTCACGGTCGTAAGGAAATTCAGTTGCTAGGAATCCACCCTCCTGGGAGGCAGGTCATGCAAGTGCCTTTAAGGGCAAATGCCAAAGCCGGAGGTGGGGGGAGGGGCAGGCTTTTGCGTGGGGAGACAGAGGAGGCAGCGTAAATACTGGCGCTGCTGCAGTCAGGACGAGCCTGGCACTCACCCCGGGGGGCTTCAGCTACCCGTGCTTTTGGCTCACAGGTAAAATTCCGTCTGTGCCGACAAATAATAACAAGAGCTGCCCCTTTAGGACTCGATGATAGCTAAGTAGGTCACCCTGTACGTGAGTGAGGGCGTGGGCTCCAACACGCCCTGCTAGGGTCGCGGGGTCCCAGGGACAGAGCAAACAGGATGTCGGGAGAGACTGGCGTTTATCACTAAATAGTCACACTGACAGGTGACTCTGTGATGCAGCCAATGAGCCAGGCACGTGGTACCTATGAACCCAGGGATAACATAAAGCCACAAAAGCCTTATATTTCATCTGACTTTCTATTAGAGATAATATAGTGATAAAAACAAGATTCAGTTAAAGTAATTCTACCCCTTAGCGATGACCTGGATTTAAATAAGTCACTTAACTCCTCTATGATCCAAGTTCTTCATCTCCCCGGGGAGAATAAATGACGTTAGGACCAATGTGCTAGGATCCTCATCACAACTAAATGTGGTTCACTAAGTGGCATAGAGTTGTCACCCAATAACCATATGTCCGTGTTATATTCAGCAGGTCCAAGTGTGTCCTCTGGGTGATTTTCCAGTCTTAATGCCGTCGTGACATCAATGCGTGTCCGTCACAGGTGCCCATTCTCTATACCAGTGTCCTCGTTACGGTCCAGGGTGTCTACTACACGTTTTTTAAAAAAGAACCTCAGTCTCATCCTTAAAAGAAAATAAATCTTTCATAAACAAAGACAAATAAACAAGAGATTTTTTTTAAGCAGCATGGGACACGGGGGGTTGGAAGCACAAAGCGATCCAAGGGTTTCTCACACGAAGAGCACGTCACGGGGTCTTGTCCGTGTCACTCCTTACGGCTGCAGCCCATTGGTCTTCATGGCGCTCGTGGCCATGAAGGTAGAAGACGGTTAGTAACTGAGAAAAAGTCACCGAGAAGAAGGACAGGCGTAGGCGTCCCCTGCCCTTTCTGAACGTGGGAAAGCAGGAACCCCAGCATCAGATGGAGCCCCAGAACAGCCCCAGGACGACCCAGTTTCGGGCACCAGCGCCCTGGCTGCCCACAGGCAGCGAACGACGCACCACCACGGGCATCGCCAGGCTCACGTTTGCAGGTCGGGTGACCGTGCTCGCCGTCCAAGAGCCTTCTGGGGGCTAATGCGAGTGACCTGTGCGTGGACTCCTCTCTCCCCTGCTCGGAGGGCAGGACACGAACACCTAGGAAATTCCTGGACTCCCTGCCCGGAACGTTCCTCTTTCTCTAGGGAGGAATAGGTTGGTCGACCTAGGTGTGCCGGCGCAGGAGAGAGACACTCAGAAGGCGACGTGGTCGGTTTGGGACTTTGCGGTTCGTGCGTTCGTGACAGTTTCCATCTGAAAGACGTGCCAAAACGAGAGACGCACAGGCGCACAACTGTTGGGGTTAGCGGCTCTCTTGGTTGTTGGCAGCTGTCCTTTTAGGGGTGGAAAAGGGGCCTGAGGGCTTACGGCACTGTGCTGCCACCTCTTTATTGTCACTGCTCTCCAGCAAAGACGTTGTTTCACACGGAAGTCAGGAGGGGTTACGACCTGTTCATTTCTGACCTATCAGGGGTGCCGCTGCAGAGTGGGGGCTGGGGGGCAACTTCTGAAATTCCCCCAGGCGCCCGGGGGTCTTACACCGTCTCAAGGAAAGGGCCGTGGATTTCCAGGACTGTCCCTTCTGGTCAACCCGCAGTCCTTGGCATCTGAATGACTGACAAGAACAGTGAAGACACTTTGAGTCGGTACAAACTCGAGTGTTACTGTCACTTCCCGTCGCTCCGGGCGTGTTCGCCACGGTGCGCTGTTCGTTCCCGGGACGGAAGGGATGGGTCGTGAACGGTGGTGACAGGGACACGCGCGGATCACTGCCACTGACTGAGCACGCACCCACCGACAAACTCCTCCCCGCTCTTTCATTTCATGTCGTCTCAGAGCTACGCCGTGGGGCAGACTGTCTCGTCCCACGTCTGTTGTTACACACATTGGGGTGACCTTGTTAGTAAAATGACACAGATGCCAGCGCTACAATTCCATAATGCGGCGTCTGGGTTGCATTGCGTGCCCGCCACCCAGAGCTGGTTCTCCTTCTGTCACCGTGGACTTGGCGTCTCCTCGGTTTAGCAATCAATAAAACCAGGCCGAGAGCGAAGCAGGGATGGCGGATCTGAGAGCACAGGCGCGCCTGACTGAAGGCCCCGCAGTGCTACCGGCTGTTACTGGGGCCGGAGCGAGAGATTCGATCCTAACTCGGTGGATGTCATCGTGCCCACGTTACAAATGTGAGCTCTTGGCCTGGGGGACGCGAGGGCATCCGAGAGGGAGTGGCAGGACCGGGCGTCGGAGACAGAAGGGGCCGACCCCAGTGTCTGCTCTTTCTGCTCTGTTGGGTCAGCAGGGCGCCCCCCACCACGGTTCTCACGGATAATCTTACAAAATCAGCTCCCAGGAAACGAAATGAAATCCCAGCCAAAGCTGCCCCCGAAGCAGAGCGGCCCCCAGGGTACAAGCTGGCCACCAAGCAAAGGCGTCAGCACCGGAAGTCCATCCAACCCAACCAGGAGCTCCCAGGGCGCCGACCGCTAATGAGGGCAGCCTGGGCGCGGGGTCACGGTCAGTGGGCACCGTGAGCTGAGCTCTTTCCGCCGTGCGAGAAGCTTCTTCGTTCTGACTCAGTGCTGAGAGGCCACCGCGCAGGCGTACGGCTGGCAAACTAGGGCAAGGACAAATGAGGGAGCCACGCGTGACCACTGCCGCTGTACACCCCAGTGAGTCGTTCCCTTGCAGTTTCTCTCCCCGGAACCCGTTTCGGGGTTCTCACGCCGGTGAATCCGTGCTACGCGCAGATCCCCGAAGACAGGTTTCGTTTGGGTGGCTCCCACGTGACATGGGTGACCGAGGCTGCCGCCCGGGGCGATGCAGAAGCCAGTGCCCTTGTCCACCTTTGTCTACTGAGTGAGGTCCAGGAGGGCCGCCCGGAAAGTGTGCAGCCGCGTAACCGCTCTGGGCATGTGCACGACGGCTGGGTTTTCCGGACAGGCCCGTCGTTTCTCCACGTCACGGTCCCTGTTTTCTGCTCGGTGACGAGCTGCTCTGACGCTGCTTCCCCTTCTACGTTCTCAAAGTCCAAGGGGGACATCAGCGCCCTGCCCGGCCACGGCCGCCCTCCTGGCCGAACAGCCCGGCTCCGGGTGCACTTGCGCGCGTGCAGCAGGTCCCGGCACAGGCGCTGGCCCCGTGGGGACCGGGTTCCTCAGGAAGCCGAGAACCCAGGCCCAACTGCTGCAAACCGTGAAGCGGCAGCCGATGACACTGTTAATGGACGGGAACCTCATTCAGCCTCGTGGTCGCGCGGAAACGACTCCGCTCAGCTGGGGCTTCCGTTCCAGCAAATGCCACTTACTGCTCCTCCGGGCGTTCTGAATCATCTAGAATATTCGCCAAGCTCACCTTTGTGAACCGAAAAATGTCCCCACTCACTCTGAGCACGCGGGACCCTGGAAAGCCCGGCTCTCGGGGGAGACGTTCTGTGCCACGTGACCGCATGCCTGTCCGGTCCGGTCAGCGGCCTCCAACAGCGGGGGCCGGCCTCGTGGGAAGCCTGTGTCCTGGGGGCAACGGCAGCCGGTGAGCCGGGAAAAACAATGAAAAGGCCGCAAAAACACCCCGCGGGGCTTTAAGAATTTGTGCTGGGCCGCACTCAGGGTCCGGGGCCGCGGGCTGGACACTCCCGGTGCCCACGAGTTTCTGGGTCACTCAGGAACACGTGGGAAATTCTCCCAGCGACAGGTGAGAAGACAGCTGTGCGGTGGGTCACAGGGACAGCAGGACGTGAGAGTGGCCACGTCGCGCGGATGGCCTGGTGTCAGTGGCGTGACCGGCACAGGAGCGGCTCCTCACTCGGCTGCTGGCCGGCACCGTGTTGAGCCACGCAGAGCGGCTTGGGGTGGTAACAGCCTTTCCACAGCCGCCCCCCAACAGCCTTGGGGGGACTGAGGTTCCCGTTCCTCCTCCAGGCCCCATAAACCCAGACCCGGAACCCCGCACCCCGCATCCCCCAGCTGGTGACGCCTCTGTCCCGGGCCCCAGCCCAGGCCGCGGACGGGCTTCGGGGACACTGGAGGAGCTGCCAGCGCCCTGAGGCGGGAGGGCCTTGCAGGACGTGCGACGGCGACGGCGACAGTGACGGCGTGGGAAAGCACGGCAGATGTCCTGCCCGCGGCCCCGCGGCTGCTCTCCATCCCCTGGGGCCGAACGAGGGGAAACGAAGTTCCACCGCCGACGGGGGGCTTGGCCGTCACGCTGTCGCCCCCTCTGCCTGTCCCCACTGGCCCTTGCCGCCGGGCGGTCCGTACTGGGCATCTCTCTCACTTTCGGGTCCGTTTACTGCCGAGTAGGAGGGCCGAGGCGGCCCTGTGCCCTGATTGACAGCGGACGCTGCACGGCCACTCGGCCCTGTGGGACCGGCTTCCCGGGTGACGGCTTTGCTTGTCACACGCAGCGTGCGGGCAGCAGCGGGAGCGCAAACGCGGACACACGGCTCAGCTCCGACCAAGGTGTCAGCCTCCTGCTGTGTGGTCGCTGTGTGGTCACTGTGTGGTCACTGTCAGGTCGTTGTGTGGTCACTGTGTGGTCACTGTGTGGTCACTCTGTGGTCACTGTCAGGTCGCTGTGTGGTCACTGT
>PVJL010014721.1:0-26979 GCA_004026885.1 Lyroderma lyra
TTAATGTTTATTTGGGGACGAGTGGGTTAGGGAGGGGAGAAAGGGGAGGGGGTGGGAGAGGAGGGGGGAAGCTTAATATAAGGTGATGGAAAGAGAAGTCACATTAGGTGGTGAACTTATTATACATCAAGTTGACAATGCACTGTAGAATTGTATGCCTGAAACCTATGTAATCCTTGCTAACAGATGTCACCCCAATAAGTCTAACAATAAAAATGAATTAAAAAAAAAGAAATGAGAGAATTAATACCTTTCTCACCTGCAGCAAAAAGAATAAAATAGCTGATAATTAATTTAACAAAAACATGATAGAATTATATACTGATAGTTACAAGACACTATTAAAATAAATTGAATAAGACACAAGGAAATGGAAAGATATACTGTGTTCATATTTTGGAAGACTCAACATTGTTAAAATGACCATATTACCCAAAGCAATATGTAGATTTCATGCTATTCCCATCAAAATCCACAGATATTCTTTCAAGAAACAGTTTCAAAAATTATCAGATTCATATGGAACCTCAGAAAACACTGAATAGCCAAAGATTTTCTACATAAAAAGGATAAGGCTAGATGTATCATGTTCCCTGATTTCAATCTATACTACAAAGCATCAACAATCAAAACAGCTTGGTATTGGCAGAAAAACCAATATACAGACCAATGGAACAGAATTGAAAACTCAGAAATAAACCCACAAATATATGGATAAATACTTTTTGACAAAGGAGTGAAAAATATACAATGAGAAAAAGAAAGCCTCTTCAGTAAATGGTGCTGGGAAAATTGAAAACCAGAATGAATCTGAACTGTGAACTGTCATCATATACCAAAATTAACTCAATATGGATTAAAGACCTCCAAATAGGACCCTAAACAATAAACTGCATAGAACAAAACATTGGTACTAGACTTATTGACCTTGGATTCAGGGAGGACTTCATGAACCTGACCTCAAAGGCAAGGGAGGCAAAAGCAAAAATAAATGAAGGGACTATATCAAACTATAAAGCTTCTACACAGCAAAAGAAACCATCAAAAAAACAAAGAGACACCCAAGGAAATGAGAAAAAAAAGATATGCAAACAATGTTTCTGATATGGGACTAATATCCCAAATATATAAAGAACTCATATGACTCAAAAACAAACAAATAATTGCATTTAAAAATGGGCAGAGGACCTGAAAAGACACTTCACCCATGAAGATACACACACACACACACACACACACACACACACACACATATAAATCCTCAACTTCATTAGCTATTAGGACAATGAGATGCCACATCACACCTGTTAGAATGACTATTTTCAACAATACAAATAATAAAAAGTGTTGAAGAGGCTGTGAAAAAAAAATCCTTGCACACTGCTGGTGGGAATGCAAATTGGTTCAACTGCTATGAAAGACAGTGTGGAAGTTACTCAGAAAATTGGGAATGGAGTTACCATATGACCCAGCAATCCCCTTTCTGGGTATCTACCCACAAAATTTGAAACCCCTAGTCTGTAGAGACTTATGTACCCCAATGTTCATTGCAGCGCTGTTTACAATGGCGAAGTCATGAAATAACCAAAATGCCCTTTGATAGATGACTAGAAAAAGAAACTGTGGTTCATATACACAATGGGATATTACTCAGCTATAAGAAAAGATGAAATACTGTCATTTGTGACAAAATCACTGGGCCTTGAGATGATCATGCTAAGGAAATAAGCCAGACAGAAAAAAATAAGAATCATATGACTTCACTCATATGTGGAATATGAAACTGAAAGCAACAAAGAAAAACAAAAATTCATGGACACAGTCAATAGTTTAAGGGCCACTTGAGGGTAAGGGGGAGGAGGTGAAAGAGAAGGGAGGGGGAGTCAAATATATGATGATAGAAAGAACTGACTCTGAGTGGTGAACACATAATGCAACACATAGACAATGCACTGTAGAATTGTACACCTGGAATCTATGTAATTTTTGCTAAATCAATGTCACCACAATAAATTTAACAATAAAAAATAAAATAAACTTGAAATGTTACTTTTTAATATCAAGAATACACTTTAGATAAATTTACAGAGTGCATATTTTATCTTTTTTTGCATTAACATTCTTTACAAATTGTATTAAGAAATTGGTGATGTATATCTGTTTATTTACTCAAAGAGCCTAAAATGAGTACTTCTTTAGGTGAAAGGCATTTTATAATATATGAAAGAAGGAAAAGATCTTCACGTATTTTGAGATTCATTAAAAAATTAAAATTTAAAAATAAAACAGGTTAAATAACGATCAGCAAGGTGGTGACCAAAGAGGAGGTTCCTAAAAGCTCTCAGAAAATACAATTAAATGGCAATCCAGGATACAACATGGGAAGCCCTGAATGGCACAGGGACAACTGAGAGATCCACACATTGCAAGAAAACACCTGAAGGTTGGAGAATGGGGACGAGCGTTAGAGAAGGGAGGGAGCCAAGACGGATCACAACCCGACACCACCATGGCTAACTAAAGAAACTGGAAAGAGATAATGGAGTGACATTATATAGGGAAGCAGGTAGGCCAAGCGGCAACAAGAGTGGATGCCAGAGCAGCGGTAGGGAGACCATGAGGGAGTTGGACCTGAAAGCAGCATCTTGGAGACAAAGCCTGGGAACCAAGCTCTGAAGCTCTAAAGCTCTAAGTTCCTCCCTTTGGTTCGTGGTGTGAGTGTGTGGCACCCTCGCATCACTCCTGTGGCTCATGAAACATGCACAGCCACATCCTGTGGCACACCCCCTCGCAGTGTGTCCGCATGCCGTGTTCACATTCAGGGCTCATGCCTCACTCAGGTCTCAGGCTTGTGAATGCTGCCTGGAGTGGTTGCTGTGGAAACAAATCACTGAAACATGGGCAGGGGGTTAAACATTAAAAAGGGGACACAGGCAGATTTAACAGAATTCATCCCAACCAATGTGAGTGGCCTTGGCCTGCATCCCAGTGACCTCCCCTGGTTCCCCCAGCTTCCCCAACAAGCCCAGGAGGCAGAGCAGCCTCAGCTTGCATTTCGTTGGCCTCCCCTTCTTCCCGCAGCTTCCCTAACAAACTGCATGAAGCAGAGAGACCACGGACCACAACACCCCACCTCCAAATGCCAGTGGAGACTGGATATACAGCTTAAATACCTCCTCTATCTCCCAAAACTTGCCCCCCAAAGCACCACCTAGTGTCTGCTTTATAGCAAGACACCACAAAAATACTAATCAGAGAAATAAAGTGATCTCTTGGCTTTTGCTGGAAATAAAGCCCTCATGACAAAGAAGAAGGACACAAAAGACATTATGAGTACCTTAGGATTTAAATCTGTTTAGAAAGATGAAAAAATTTTTAATTTTTAGAAAAATATCTTATAGATCTAGAAAGTTTTGAACTGACAAAGAATATAAAATAACCATTTTAAAGGCTCTCAGAGAAATGAAAACACACTGGCAAAACACCATAGCTGAGATGAATGATCTCAGAAAGGAAATCCATGAACAAAAGGAACAGTTTAACAAAGAAATTTAAACTATAAGGAAGAATTAAATGGAAATTTGAGAGATAAATAATACAATAAAAGAAGTGAGAAATGAAATAACTGCCATAGAAAACAGGACCAAACAGATGGAGAAAAAGAGTTAGTAATATTAAAGATTGGAACATGAAACATCTCAGAAAGAGGAAGGTAGGGAATACAGAACCAAAAGGATTGAAAGAACTACCTGACTCCATGAGACAGAACAACACCAAGATTAGAGGATTGGAAGAAGGAGCAAAGCACTCTATGGAGAGCATACTCAAATAGTAGACGAGAACTTTCCAAACCTATGGAAAGATCTGGAACCCCAAAATCAAGAAGAAAATAAGTCTCCCAGATACCTAGACCACAGCATATCTTCTCCAAGACACATTGTACTGAAGATGTCAAAAACCAAAGACAAAGAGACAATTCTCAAGGCATCTAGAGAAAAGAATTATAACGTTTAGAGGTAAACCCATCAGGCTAACATTCGACTTCTCAGCAGAAACTCTACAAGCCAGGACTGAGTGGAATCAAATATTGAAAATATTGAAAGAGAGAAACTTCAGGCCAAGAATAAATTTTCCAGCAAAATTCTCTTTAGGATATGGAGGAATAAAGACATTCTCAGACACACAGAAGCTGAGAAAGTTCACCAGCACAAAATTCACCAGCACTCCAAGAAATACTGAAGGAGACTCTTTGACCTGAAACAAAATATCAAAATAAATATAATAGAATTGGGACAACCAAAAAGAATAAAAAAGAAAAAATAAAGAAAAGGAAGTAATGGTCATAGGAAATCCTCATATATCAATCACCACTCTAAATATTAATGGACTGAACTCACCAATAAAAAGACACAGAGTAGCATGCTGGTTTAAAAAACAAAACCCAGCTATATGCTATCTCCAAGAGACATGTCTCAGCCATAAGGACAAACACAGACTCAGAGTGAAAGGATGAAAAACAATACTCTAAGCAAATTGTAACCACAGAAAAGCAGGAGTTGCCATACTGATACCTGATGAAACAAACATCAGGTTAAAAAAGATAACAAGAGACAAAGATGTCCATTACATAGTGATAAAAGGCACAATTCAACAACAAGAAGATTTGACACTAATTAATATATATGCTCCCAATCAGGAAGTACCAAAATATATAAAGGAACTACTAACAGATTTGAAAGGAGAAACTGACAAAAGCACAATCATTGTAGGATATCTAAACACCCCATTAACAACCATTAACAGATCATCCAAACAGAAAATAAATAAGAAAATATCAGCTCTAAATGACACATTACAGCAACTGGACATAATTGACATTTATAGGACACTTCATCCAGCAAAAAACCCCCCACTATACCTTCTTTTTCAGTGCACATGGAACATTCTCAAGGACAGACCATATGCAGGGACACAAAAGTAGCCTCAGCAAATTCAAAAAGTTCAAAATCACACCAAGTGTATTCTCAGACCACAAAACTTTGAAATTGGAGATCAACTGTAAAAAGAAATGAGAAAAAACCACATATACATGGAGATTAAACAACACCTTAATTTAAAAAATGACTGGATCAAAGAACAAATTAAAAAGACATTTAAAAATATATAGAAACTAATGACAATGAAAATACAATGTATCAAAATTATTGGAACACAACGAAAGTAGTAGTACCTGCCCGCCTGCATGTTCACATTTGTACACAGGTGTGTTTGTGTATGTCAATTATGTCCTGAAACCAAGAATTGCTTTCTCAAATTCTTTTCAGATAATTCATTATTAGTGAGTATATTCAACTTATTTTTGCATGCTAATTTTGTATCCAGTATCCTGAACTTTATTGAATTTTTAAATTAGTTCTAACAGTTCTTTGAAGGAGTCTTTAAGATTTCCTATCTATGATCATGCTGAGAAGAGAGATAATTTTACTTTTTCCTTTTCAATCTTTTATTTATTTTTTCTAGCCTAATTGTTTTGGCCAGGACTTCTACTACTATATTAAATATAAGTGGCAAGAGTGAGCATCTCTGTCTTGTTCTTGATCTTAATAGAAAAATATTTAAATTTTTTATCCATTGAGAATCCTATTAGTTGTAGGTGTGTTTTATTTTGTCTTTATTATGTAGCAGTACATTCCTTCTATACATATTTGTTGATAGTTTTTATAATGGAAGAATATTGAATTTTGTCAAATGTTTTTCCTGAATCTATTGAGATGATCATGTGGTTTTTATCTTTTATTCTGTTAAAACTATGTGCTGCATTTATTGAATTATGTATGTTGAACAATCTTTGAATACAAAGGATAAAACCAACTTGATTATGGTGTACAATATTTTCAATGTGCTCTTGAATTTGTTTCCTAGTATTTTGTTGATGATTTTTGCAACCACTTCATCAGAAATATTGGCCTATAATTTTCTTTTCTTGTAGTGCCCTTGTCAGGTTTTGGTATCTGGCTTTTACTGATGATGCAAAAAGAGTTTTCAATTTTTTGGAAGAGTTAAAAAGGATTGATAATAATTTTTTTTTAAATATTGGGTATAATTCACAGTGAAACAATCTGGTCCTGAGCTTTTCTTTGTTATGAGTTTTTTATTATTATTACTGATTCAATATCCATAATCATTATTTGTCTGTTCAGATTTTCTATTTCTTCATGATTCAATCTTAGTGAGTTGTTTTCTCCTGAAAGGGAGAAGTAATCTTAGAATTTGACAGTAACTGTCAGAATGGCCAAGCTGGTGAATGAATTGATACTTCAACATCTTTCATTTGTTCCATTTCTGATAGCACTATAGCTGAATCTAGTCATTTATCCCTATGAATCAACTGCCATCTTTACGAGCAAAATCTTCAACTGATATTGGCATAATTCACAGTGTACCTCCTATTCATATTCAAATCAATCCCTCAAAACCTCCCAGAATTAATTAATAACTCTTAAGTAAAGAGAACTTTCATGGTATATAGCCAATAAAAGATGGTTATAAAACTGAAAACCTTATTGTCCCTGTACCAGGCCCTGCAACACTTTCATTTTACCTGTAAAAAAATCCAACAGACAAGATGGAGGTTTGTTCAGGACCTTTGAACAATGAACAACATTGTTATCCCCCTGTACCCTGTTGTTCCTAACCCTTATACATTACTAGCATTTATCCAAACTACAAATACAAATATTACTGTAATTTATTTATGGAGTACATTCTTTAGCATTCCAGTTAATGAAACTAGTCAATACCTTTGGGCCTTCACTTTGGAAGAGAAACAATTCACCTAAACAGTAATGCCTTAAGGTTTTATTGAGAGCCTTTCTTATTTCTCACAAATTCTGGATGATATAATTTTCCCTAAAGATTCAACTTTACTGCAATATGTGGATGATTTACTTCATTGCTCTTCTCTGGTTTTCTCATAGGAAGACAGTATCTACCTGTTAGAACTTTGGGCCTTAGAGGGACATGAAGTCTATAAAGAAAAATTGCAATTTGTCCAAACTCTTGATAGTTGAGACATCTGATATTGGAACAAGGACTACACCTGGATCCTGGTAGGCTTCATGGTGTCCTAAGTTTCTTAAGGCCCCAAACTAAACATCAATTGCAAGGCTTTCTTGGACTAAGTATTTGTTACCAAACTTGGATGCTAAATCTCATATGGCAAAACCTTTGCATGTTTTATTAAAGAATGCCACTCCCTATCTAATTTTATGGGAAGAACAGATTACTTAGACTTTAAAGCATTACAGGTAAGTTTAACAAACCCACCCATTTTGGGGGCATTCTAATCATCAGAAGGCCTTTTTCCTTTTTTGTGTATGATAAGGAAGGAAAGCCCTTGGGGTATTCACCTGAAAATACGGGGATCACCGTAGACCCACAGGATATTATAGTCAGTAATTGAACCATGTGTTTCAGGGATACTCACCTTGCCTTAGAGACATTGCTGCTACTGCTCTTTTGGTTAAGGCCACAGAGAAAATTTCTGTGGAATCCCCTTTCAATATCTTTTTACCCCATGAAGTAGGATACTCCTGAATTCTCATCACACCCAACATTTTCGGTCAGTCAACTAAGTTCCTAAGAATTTCTTTTGTTAACTGTTCCTCAAATATCTCTTGCATTGTGTAATAACCTTAACGCTGATACTCTTCTCCCCTCCAATACCAATGAAATTCTCCACAATTGTCTAACACTGATGGGTCACTTCCTGACTCCTCGTAATGATCTGTGGGGAACTCCTCTGGATAATCTTAATATCTCATGCTTTTAGATGGTTAATATTTTAAAAGTACAAATAGTAAGTATTGTGCTGGGCATCCTATTTTAACTCCTCTTTAAGTCATCAAGATAGCAACTTTACCTCTGACTACTTCAGCCCAACATGGTGAATGACATCCCTTCACTCTTATATTTTAGCCAAATGCAAAAGTGCCAACATTTATACTGACAGTAGATATGTCTTCAGAGTCACTTATGATTTTCAAATGATATGAAAGTAACATGGCTTCCTTAGTTTCAGTCTAATTAAAATTAGAAATAACTCATATGTTCATGAATTATGGGATGCTCTACTTTTAGCTACTATTAAGATCCCAGGGCATTATAAACTTGACTCTCTGGAAGCTAAAAAAAAAAATCATCTTGCAGCCACTTCTGCAAGGAAACCTGCTCTTAAAGAAACCAAAAACAGTCAAACCTCTGTGATGATTTAAAGGGATATTTTTATCCAGCTGAAACACAAGCTGGTGAGAGAAGCACAAAAATTCGCTTCAGAAAAAGAAAAACAAAATTAAAAATCCAACAATTGTTTGTGTTTCTTTTAAATTTTTTATTTTTTGATTGCAGTTGACATACAATATTATATTAGTTTCAGGTGTACAACATAGTTATTAGACATTTATATAACTTACAAAGTGATAACTCCAAGAAATCTAATATTTATTTGACACCAAACATAGTTATTACAATATCATTGACTAAATTCTTCATGCTATAATTTACACCTCCATGGCTATTTGTAACTACTACTTTGTATTTCTTAATCCCTTCATCTTTATCACCCATACCCCCATCTCTTCTCCCATCTGGCAAACATCAAAATGACCTCTATCTAAGATGGTGGAGTAGGTAAACACTGTGCCTGCTTTGCTCTATGAACACATTAAAATTAAAAATAAACTATTGAACAACCAACATGGAGGCCACTGCAAGACTGGTAAGAGGGGCATAGACATGAAGGAAGCCAAACCTCCAGTGGTAGTAGAGTCGGGAGGGATATCTCAGCAGCAGAGGTTCCCACAAGAGGAACAAGGGACTCCAGCCCCATTCCAGGCTACCTAGCCTGGAGCACTGGTACTGGGAAGAGGAGCCTCACAACATCTGACTAAAAAACAATGAGGACTCCAACAATCCAGCTGGGACAGAAGGCTGTAGGAAACCCAGACATTCCTTGAAAGTGCCTGCACAGACTCAGTCACTCACGGGTACTCACCCTGGGCTCCATTAGAGGAAAAGTTACTCAGGGGGCCTTGGAGGATGTGGAGGGCAGATTGAAGTATGTGGCTTTGGAGCAATGACTGGAGGACAAGTAACATTTTTCCTGGGTGTGGCTTCCTCCCATGAAGCTGGCTGGTGGGCACCATCTTTCCTGCATTACACCAACTCCAACAAAGCCAAATCTGAACCTGTCTGGCCTATAGAGCTTTACTTGCCCCACCCTGCTGACTCATTGGGACCCCACCTCAACCAACTCCACCAACACCAGAGGCACTTTCTCTGATGAGCAGCCAGCACCATCCACATTGCAGTCTTCCTTGGAAAGCTATTTAAGTCCACAAACCTCAGGCTGGTGGTGACCACCATTGGTGTGCTTTCAGACTTTTGCTGAGTAGCTCCAGGCACAACACTGGTATCAAACCAGAATTTATAGGAGCAGCCAGCACAGGTGACCAGAGATACAGTGCCAGGGCCCCACAGAGCACCTGCTACTTAAGGCTATCCAGCAATACTGGGAGATGTAGCAGATCTACCTAATACATAGAAACAAATACAGACATGTATCCAGAATGAGGAAAAAAATATGTCTCAAATAAAAGAACAGCAGAAAATTCCAGGAGAACAACTAAACAAGATGGAGGCAAGCAATCTATCAGGTACAGAGCTCAAAATGATGATTTTAAAAATGCTCAAGGAACTTAGTGAAAACTTCAACAGAGAGATAGTGAGCATACAGAAGGACATAGAAACCAAAAAAAGGATGAATTAGAAATGAAGAATACTGTAACTAAAATTCAAAATGCAATAGAAGTAATCACCAGCAGACTAGATGGAGCAGATAATCAAATCAGCAAATTGGAAGACAAGCCAGCAGAAAACATCCTGCCAGAACAGCAAAAAAAAAAAAATCCAAAAAAATTAGTATAATTTAAGGGATATCTGGGACAACATCAAGTGCAACAACATTCTCATCATGGAAGTACCAAAAGGAGAAGAGAGAAAGCAAGGAATTGAGAACCAATTTGAAGAAATAATGACTGAAAACATCCCTAACCTGGCAAAGGAAACAGACATACAAGCCCAGGAAGCACAGAGTCCCAAACAAGATAAATGGAAATAGCCTACACAAAGACACAGTATAATTACAAGGGCAAAGTTTAAAGACAAAGAGGGAATCTTAAAAGTAATAAGTCAAAAGCACCTAGTCACTTATAAGGGAGCTCCCATAAGATGTCAGCTGATTTCTCAACAGAAACTTTGATGGCCAAAAGGGAGTAGCAAGAAATATTCAATGTAATAAAAAGCAAGGACCTACAACCAAGATCCCTCTACCTAGCAAGGCTATCATTTAAAATTGAAGAACAAATAAAGAGCTTCTCGGACAAGGAAAGCTAAAGGAGTTCATCACCAACAAACCAATACTACAAGGAATTTTAGAGGGACTGCTTTAAGGTGGGGGGAAAATCAAAATTATGAACAGTAAAATGGCAATAGTAAAAATCAACAATTAACTTCAATTTAAATAGATTAAAAGCTCCATTCAAAAGATATGAAGAGTATTACACTGAGTGAAGTGTAAAACAGAGGAAGACAGATGTAAGTTGACTTTGCTTATAGGTGAAATCCAAAGAATAAAATAAATATGTACAACAGGAATGAATCCATAGATATAGAAAACATTTGGTTTGTTTCTAGATGGGAGGAAGGTTGGGGGAGGAGATGAAGTAAAAAGAAGAGATTGGGAAGTTTAGTTTGGTGGTTACAAAGTAATAGTTATGGGGATATAGGGTATAACATGGGAATATAGTCAATAATGTTGCAATAACTATGGGTGGTGTCAGATGGGTACTAGATTTGTTGGGGTGATGGGAGGAGAATGGGAGGGGTGGGTGAAATAGGAAAATAAATCATAAGGTATTAATGGAAATTCATGGTCACAAAATAGTCACAAGGATATAAACTGCATCCTTGTTGACTATAGAGGGAATATAGCCAATAACATTCTAATAACTATGTACGATGTCAAATGGGAACCAAATGTATCAGAATAAGGATTTTGTAAGTTATATAAATGTCTTATCACTATGCTGTAACCTGAAACCAATATAATATTTTATATCAAATGTAATTGAAAAATAAAAATAAATGAGAAAAAGTTCTCTATGAGTTTGTTTCTGTTTTATTTGTTTGTTTTGTTCTTTAGATTCAACATATATATAAGATCATATGGTACTTGCCTTTGTCTGACTTACTCCACTAAGCACACCCCTAGGTCCCTTCATGTTGTTGCAGATGGCAACATTTCATTCTTTTTCACAGTTGAGTACATGAAGGGAAACCCAAATGAACTGAAATTTATTTATAACAAATTATATATTTATTCTTAGATGTTTAAGCTTCAGTCATGTTCAAAGTGCTCTCCGTTTGATGAAATATACCTGTTGAAGTGCTTTCTTCACTGCTCTAAAACAGTGTTTGAACTTGTCGATTTTTATGCCTTTTAGTACTTTTGCCATTTTTTTGTTTCACCTCTTCTACATCAGCAAAGCATTTCCCTTTGAGCACTTTTTTCAACCTGTGTGACAAAATAAAGTCACTCAGGCTGAGATCAATTGAATAGGGAGTGTGGGGCATGGGGGTCATGCAATTTTTGGTCAAAACTGCTGAATACTCAGTGCAGTGTGGGCAGGTGTATTGTCAAGCCACACGTTGTTCATGTAAATTGCCCATCATGAAATGGGCAAATGCATTCAAAAATGAGTCTCCAGAAAAAAGATTCTCTGTAGCTGAATGCATCCTCTCACACAATGATAGCTGGTACAGGTGAATATCTAGAACACTCACCTAGCAAGGGAGACCTGTATTACAAGAGGCCCACACTCCAGAAGATAATTCTGGGATTTTGGGTTCTCCCCTAATATTAACAGAAAAGAGAAAAATCTGAACAGATTCAGAGAAAACATTTGACACAAATCAACATCCATGAATAACAATAAACATCAATTAATAATAAACACATTAAAAATTAAAAGTAAAGACAACTTTTTTAATTAGATAAAAAGGTATTACTTTTATATAAATTCTTCACTAAACTTCATTCTTAATAGAATAAGTTTTTTTCTCTGAGAGCATGAAGGAAAAAAGGAAACCCATTAGCACTACTTCTATTCAAGAATCTATTAGAGATCCTAGCAAGCTGACAAAAAGGAACAAAAGAGAGAGAGAAGAAGAAAAGAAATAAGGTTTGGAAAGAAATAAAAATGTCAGAAAGAAATAAAACAGACAACATGACTAGGAAGAAAATAAAAGATAAAGGTTAGATAATGAAAATTTTTAAAATTATATTATTTATAATATTATCAAAACACACCAAGTATCTAGCAATAACTCTATTGACATATGTGTAAGACCTCTATCCAGAGGACAATTTTTTAACTTTTATTTTAAACTCAGGGATATATCATGTTCACAGATTGGAAAATGTGATATTATTAAGATGACAATTCTTTACACTCTGATGCATAGATACAATGAAATTCCAATAAAATTCCTACAGGACTTTTGTGGAAACTTGAATGTTGATTCTGAAATGTACATGAAAAAGCAAAGAATACTGACTTTTATGTTCAGCTGAGTGTTACCTTTACATGTTCTCTATTTCTTCATATAGCTTGAAGTAACTTTCAAGTGTCCTTTTACTTCAACCTAAAAATACCCTTTTACCATCTAGTAGGTTAGGCCTACTAAAGATAAATCCTTCAGCTTTTGTTTATATGGGAATATCTTAATGTCTTTCTTTATTTCTTAAGTATACATTTGCCACATAAGGACTTTTTGGTTGACAGTTTTCTCAGATGTTGAATTTGTTATTCCAGTGACTTCTGGAATCCATACTTTCTGCAGAGGAATTCGCTGTTATTATTATCAGAGATTCCTTATACATGACTAATTACTTCTCTCTTGCTGCTTCCAAGATTCTTTGTCTTTGTATTTGGCAGTTTATATAGATAAACATGATTCAGTGTGCATTTCTTTGAATTTTTGCTCCTTGAATTTTGTTGAACTTACTGAATGTGTAGATTCACGAATTTTATTAAATTTGAGAAAGTCTTGCCCATTATTTCTTCAAAAACTCTGAAATTTTCTCTCTCTCCTCTCCTCTGGGGACTCCCATAATGTGTCTGTTGGTATGTTTGCTGGCATCTCACAGATCTCTAAGGCCTATGCATTTTTACTCAATTTTTTTCTCTTCCTTCTCAAACTGCATCATTTGAACTGAATAACTTCAAGTTTGCTGATTTTTTTTTCTGCTTATTCAAATCTTCTATTGAACTCCCTCTGATGAAATTTTCACTTCAGTCATTGTATTTTTCAACTCCAGAATTTCTATTTGGTTCCTTTTTAAATTCTCTGTCTGTTTATTGACTTTTGGCAGTGAATTCTGTTTATTTAAACATAGTTCTCCTGGCTTGTTTTACTTTTTGTCCATGGATACCTATAATTCTTTGAGCACCCTTACAATAACTAATTTAAATTTTCTCTCCAGTAAGCCCAAAGTCTGAACTTCCTCAGTAATATTTTCTGTCCATTCCTTTTCTTACTGTGAATGGGCCATACTTTCTGACTTCATTGAATGCCTCATAATATTGTGAAAACTATACATTTAGAATAGTATCATGTGATAACTATGAAAATCAGATTTTCTCCTCTCCCTGGGGCTTCTTATTGTTGCGTGCTGTGGATTGTAGTTATTCCTTTGTTTAGTGACTTTTCTAAATGACTTTTGTATAGATTGTATTATCTCCTGTACATAGTCACTAAAGTCTCTATTCTGTTAGTTTGGTGGTCAGCTAGTGATTTGAACAGAGATTTCCTTAAATGTCTGGAACCAAGAAGAAAAATAGAAAATATCTCTCAGCCTTTGGAGCTGAGCTTTATGTATGTGTGTTGGGGCATGCTTCAACACTCATCTTGTACAGTTCACAACTCCCTTTGCCTTCACTTCCTGCTTGTACATGGATTGAAGATCAGCCAGAGATATGATCTCATGGCCTTCTCAGGTCTTTTCTGATCATGTGCCCAAAGTTGGGCCTGCATATGGCCTTTAACATTCCCAGTAATATGTGGATATTTTCACAGCCCTTTTTGCCCAAAGTACCTCACTTCCCAGCTCTACCTCCCCAGGTTTTCTGCATATCTGTTACTTTCCCAAAGTGATGATTTTTTGCCCCATGTGACAGCTGTTGGTTCATTGGCTTTTAAATATTTTTGACAAATGCCCCGAACTGCTTTCCTACTCTGAGATAGTTATGAGTTAAGTGAAATAAAGACAAGTTATTGGCATTCATCCTGCAGGGAGCCCCCTGACATATCAAACCAGAAAGTCACAATTCTTTGACAACAATGTCCACTCTGATTCCTCTGACACCAAGAAGCTACAGCAGTAGCACTGTCTTCAAGGTTACAGCTCTGCTGGGAAGGAAGAAATGAACCAAGAATAATGCAAGACACCACGAAGCTCTCCTATTGAGTTTCTGTTACCTTTTCCTCTTTAGCATTTTCTTGGTATCTATCAACACTCCATTACTCTCCAGAGTTCTGATAAAGTTGACTCTGACAGTTTCTACTGGTTTTTCATTGTTCTGTGTAAGGATGGGTGCTTCAAGTTCACTATACCACCATTTTATTTTATGTCACACTATTAAACCTCTTCTGAATTCTACTCATGCATTACAATTCCTGGACTTTGAAGAGCTTCCAGGAAACTCATTCATTTGGTAAACTGATTAAATACCTACTTTATTCTGGGTACTATGTATGATGCAGGCCAAATGAGGGAGCCCCTCACTATAAGAACTTCTAGTACCCTTTTCTTAAATCCTTGGCTCCCCAGCCTTGCCTCTCTCCTAGTCCTTAGCCTTAATCACCCTCTCAATCAATCTTCCCTGGTCTCTAGCCTTAAAGAAGAAATTACTTCCAGACTGAATTAGAGAGTGTCTCCTATAGGCTTTGCTTTAAACAATTATTCTGTACCTTGTGATTTATGCACTTCAGTCTTTTTCAAGCCTTTCCAGACCCTGCTGCTGGTTAGGCAACATCACCCAATGGATTGCTTAAACCACAGGTGGTGGTCACAGGCTCAATCCATCATGTAGCCACCCTATGACAGTAACTTTGAGGCCTGCTTCTTGGGAAAATGCTTTGAAATATAGTAACTGAATCTATTTTTCCTCCTCTAGGGGCTACTCTGATACAAATAATTCCCCAGCAAGGCTTCCAGCCCATTCTGAATAAAGAAATCAACACAGCCTCCCAGGGGGATCTCAAAACTCATTCCCTTTTTAGATCAGGTAGAGTCAGAGTTCCATGAGTCCCTAGTAAGTAGGGAAAATGGCCACATGCAGCAGGAAGCAGATATAGCAAAAGAAATCTCCTGTCCCTCAACTTCCCATAGAGATTTATAGGGAATTATGCCTCTCAAGAGAAAAATGAAGAAGGCAGATAGGAGAGGAGGGATCTTAAAACTCCTCCCAGGGGACCCACCTTGCTGGAATAGTCACCACCCTATTACCCCTCTTTTTCTTAGTAATTCCTGCCCCAAATTAGACAATCCCAAGGGAAATTATAGGAAAAATTAGCTAACACAAAGAAAGTTGTAGGATAGACAAAGCCCACCAGTTAAAGCCAGTTACTAACAACTGTGCAGGGAGTTAGTCACCGTCATTTCACCTAAGCCTCATTATACCATCACTATAATATATATATCCAGAAGTTCATTATAACAAACTAAAATCTGGAAAGGGCCACGCTCAGTCTACAAAGGTGACAACTCCTCCTGTCAGTCAAAGATGTCAATCAAGAGACCTCACACCCAAATAGGCTTAACCCTTTACAACTAAAGAAAATATAAACTGGCTTGGACACTTCCCCACAGAGAGTTCTGTCGGTGGTGCCCTGCAATGACCAGGCTTCCTGATCCTCCTACTTTGGCTTCCCTGGATCAAGCTGAGTGCATAGTGCCCAGGTCTAGCCCCCTGAAGCATCCTCAGGGTTGGGAGTGGCCTCAGCCCCAAGGAGTTAGAGCACCTGGAGCACGAGGTGGTGGCCACAGAAAGGAGGATGGGAGCTAACCAGCTAGTGGTGCTCAATGTGTATGACTGGATGAATGAGTACACCTCATCCATTGGAATTGGAGTTTTTCATTCAGGAATTGAAGTATACAGCAGAGAATTTGCTTATGGTGGTTATCCTTACCTCTTTTCTGGAATATTTGAAATTTCCCCAGTAAATACTCCTGAACTAGGAGAAACATTTAAATTTAACTGTTGTTTTAGGAAGCAGTGACTTCTTAGAAGGTGATACAGAAAAAACTACAGAAGAACTGAGAAAAGAATACAAAGGAAACACCTATCATTTGATTCACAAAAACTGCAATCACTTTTCTTCAGCTTTCTCAGAGATTCTCTGTGGGAAGGAGATTCCTCGTTGGATCAATCACCTCGCCTACTTTTGCTTCTGTATCCCCTTTCTCCAGAGCTGCTTCCCAAAGGAGTGACTTCTCTCCCACAGCCCTGCAGCCCAGTGTCAGCCAGGAGATGCAGGATGAACTGGAGCAAGTGGAGGACGCTGTAGTGTCCACGTCCATGGCAAGCACCACAGCTGGCCCCAGGCCCAGGCACCACATGAAGCTATAAACTTCTCCAAAGTCACACATCCAGAACAATCTCTGGCAGTGGAATATCACTAGAGATAAGTGAAAGTGTTGGTGTCATTTGGATAGTTTGTATACAAAGTTGGTTCTTCCCCAGATCTGTTTTCAGCTCAGGATTCTATTTGTAATCAAATCACTCAGCACAGGACGGAGGACTTTATATGAAGCTGCCCTCTTGTTTTTTACCCACTTATAAATTTGGACTTCTTCTTTTGTTTTATACAAACTCTGTTTACAGTATTTTGTATCACTGTTTACAACTCTTGCGTGGACTCCTGCAATCATGAAAGAAGAAAACCTTCATGTGTTTAAAAATTTATACACTTCTGACACCTGCCAGGATGATAGCATTAATATTAGGCACACAACAAGGTACTTCCACAATTAGAGTTGCCATCATTTGCTTAAGACCTGTCTTATAGTTTGCTTTTGTTTTTGTTATGGTTTTGGCACCAGGATGCAGAGAGATGAAGGATCACGCACAGCCCTGTAGGCTTGGGACCTTGGTCTGCAGGGGAGGTGACCTGGCTCAGGGCCTGGTTCCTCTCAGCACTTTGCAAACTCCCACTCTGAGTAGCACATCTCCTAAGGTTCCAGTCCAACTGTGGCTTTCATTCCTGTTGTCCACCCACCTGGGCAGGTGGTTCATTGTTGCATCTGTCCAGCTTCCCTGCCTCTGATTCTGAATTAAGACGTTTTTCATACATTCTTGCTAGTTACTGATGACTGGTTTTGCACATGTGTCAGGGGAGCTATGTTTTTATTTTAATACATATTGCTATCCTCCATGCACAGGATTTTATTGATGGGGTAGGAATATCCTAAATGGTAGCTTTGTGAGTACCAGCATGAGTTGACATTCAACTGCTTTTAACTATTCAAGCTACTTTTTATACTAGACCTTGAAAATTAGTCTAAAGTAATACACTCCAAAAAGGTAATTTATTGATATTTCAAATATTTTATATACCTTATCAGAAGGCATCTGTTGATTTGTTAGTTTGTTTGGAGTAGTTTCACCTTATAACAAAGAGCCTACTCTCATTGACCTCTTGTTTAAAAATCACATTCGTGTGTCTTAGAATTCATCCTTTTATATTCTCTCAAATGTATGTCTGATACATAACATACTCTAAGGACAAAATTGTCACCACAGATAACTCCTCACTAACAAGGAATCTGTCCGCTCAATTCTACTCCCAGTCAGACCCTTGGATGTAAGAGCCAAGTCATTTCATGTCAGATTCCATTTTTCTGCCTTAAAGATGAATGTCCTACATAAAGTACTAGATGCAGTGTATAAATTATCTAAGGCAGTGACTTCACCTTTATATATATTGTTAATTTTAAAATCATCTACTTTTATTTAAAATTATAGATTGGATTGTTTGCTATTTCTCTTTGTAAAGAGACATATCTTTCAGTAAACTACATTTTTCACTTTTTCATATATATATGTAAACTATCAAGGCCTCAGTATTCAGGACTCTTGAGCCACTTTCCTGCTAGAGCACACTCCTTCCTCTTAGGAGTGTACTTTTCCTTTCAATAAACTTTCTCTTTGGTTCACCTTATTTTTTTTTTTAGTAAACTGCCTCTGCTTCACCTTTATACTTTGATGTGTGTCTCATTCAATTCTTGCTCAAGATACCAAGAACCTGGACACCACACCAAGAGAGACCCCATTCTCTGATAACATGTGTAAGTGGAGTGTAAATTCAATTTTTAAACTCTGAGGAGGACAAGATGGTGACTGAGAAAAGGTCTCTAAAGCCTCTCCCAGAAAACACAATTGAACGGCCACCCAGGAGCCAAGAAAGAGGACCCTCAGTTACAAAAATGGCAGCTGAGAAATCCACACATCGCAAGTAAACACCTAAGGGATGGAGAGAAGGGGCGAGCAGGAGAGAGAAGAGGAAGCAAAGAAGGATCGCAACAGGACCCAATCACGGATGATGGCAGTGCATCGGAGGGGAGAGGCCAAGAGTTGACAAGAGGAAAAGCCTTAGCAGTAGTGGGAGTCATTGGGGAGCTGGAATTTGGAGCAGCAATTTGGGGACAGAATTTGAGAGCCAGCATCTGGAACTTTTGAGTGGGAGCAGGACTGAGCAAGGAATCTGAATTCCAGAGAGGACATCTTAGCTCTAAGCTCCCTTGGGAACCACAACACAGGCACCTGAGACTCCTGCACAGGGCCATGGTTCCCGTTCCCGGCATGCTATGGAGGAAGACCGGCTGCCCAGTGTGGTGCACGCGGCTCTTGCACGAGGCAGCAGTTCCTGTTCCAGCCCACTACAGAGGTGAGCCGGCTGCCTTCCTACCACAGGTTCACACCCACAGCTTTGGACTTGTGCGCATGCCTGCTTGTGAGCCCCTGGGTCCTAAAAGCAGTGTGAGCCTGCAGACTCTGCCCCAACATTTGGCTGTGGAAGCAGGCCCAGGAAGAAAGATGGATTTGATAGCATTCACCCCAGACAGCAAGAGCAGACTTTGCCCGCAGCACCCAGCTTCCCCAGCATAGGGCACAAGGTGGAGCTGCTCCAGTGTGCCTTTTGTTGCCCTTTCCCCTTTCCTACAACCTCCCCAACCAACTAACTAATTACAGGAATCAGAGGGACCATGATAGATATACACCAGCTCCAAATGTAACAGGAGACCAGAAATAAGAAATAAACAACCGCTCTCTCTCCCATAACTTGCCCCCTGCCCCCAGTGCCACCTCATGTCTGTCCTACAGCAAGACACCACAAAAGTACCAATCTGGGCCTCTGGGCACTACGACAGAACATAACGCCTTCATGTCAAAGAGGAAGAACCCAGCAGACAGGATGAATTCCTTAAAAATTAAAACTGCTCAGAAAGATCAGGAAATTCATCAAGACAGCTCCCTAGACCTAGAAGTTTCTGAACTAAGTGACAGAGAATTTAAAGTAGCCATTCTAAAGGCTCTGAGAGAAATGAAAACATACTGGGAAAGCACCATGGCTGAGATAAACAACATAAAAAAGGAGATGAATGACATAAAAAAGGAACTCCATGAAAAAAAGGAACAATTTAACAAAGAAAATCAAAATATAAGGAACATTGAGATGGAAATTCGAGAGATAAATAATACAATAAAAGAAGTGAGAAATGAAATAACTGTCATAGGAAATAGGGCCAACCAGATGGGGGAAAGAATTAGTGATATTGAAGGTCAGAACATGGAAAGAACTCAGAAAGAGGAAGAGAGGTAATATAGAACCAAAAGGATTGAAAGAACTCTACAAGAACTACTTGACTCCATGAGACAAAACATCAGGTTCATAGGAATAGAAGAAGGGGTAGAGCATTTTACAGAGAGAATACTCAAACAAATAGTAGATGAGAACTTTTCAAGCCTATGGAAAGATCTGGAACCCCAAGTTCAAGAAGAAAACAGGTCCCCTAGCTACCTGGACCTTAACAGATCTTCTCCAACACACATGGCACTAAAGATGTCAAAAACTAAAGAAGATGTCAAAAACTAAAGACAAAGAGACAATTCTCAGGGCAGCCAGGGAAAAAAGAACTATAACCTTTAGAGGAAAATCCATCAGGCTGGCATCAGATTTCTCAGCAGAAACTCTATGAGCCAGGTGGGAGTAGAATCCAATATTCATAAATTTAAAAGAGAGGAACTTCCAGCCAAGAATAAATTATCCAGCAAAACTATCTTTCAGATATAAAGGTGGAATAAAGACCTTCTCAGACACACAGAAGCTGAGGGAATTTGTCAACACAAGGCCAGCACTCCAAGATATAATGAAGGAGGCTCTTCAACCTGAAACAAAACATCAAGAAAAATGGAACAAAGTTGGGGTAACAAGAAAGAAACAAAAATAAAACAAAAACAAAGAAAGAAATATGTAATGGCTATAGGAAATCCTCACATATTGATCATTACTCTAAATGTTAATGGACTGAACTCACCAATAAAAAGACACAGAGTAGCAGACTGGATTAAAAAACAGAACCCATCCATATGCTGCCTCCAAGAAACTACCTCAGCCATAAAGACAAACACAGACTCAGAGTGAAAGGATGGGAAACAATACTTCAAGCAAATAGTAACCAGAGAAAAGCAGGAGTTGCCATACTGATATCTAGTGAAATAAACTTCAAGATAAAAAAGATAGTAAAAGACAATGATGGACATTACATAATGATAAAAGGCACAATAAAACAACAAGAAGACTTGACACTAATTAATGTATATGCTCCTAACAAGGATGCACCAAAATATACAAAGAAACTACTAACAGACTTGAAAGGAGAAACTCATGAACACACAATCATTGTGGGAGACTTAAACACCCCGCAAACGACCATGGACAGATCATCCAAACCAAAAATAAACAAGGAAACATCAGTTCTAAACAACACTTTACAGCAATTGGACTTAAATGACATTTAAAGGATACTTCATCCATCAAAAAGAGGCTATTCCTTCTTTTCTGGTGCACATGGAACATTCTCAAGGATAAACCACGTGCTGGGACACAAAAGTAGCCTCAGAAAATTCAAGAAGATCGAAATCATACCAAGTGTATTCTCAGACCACAAAGCTTTGAAATTGGAGATGTACTGTAAAAGGAAAGCAGAAAAAAAAACACATATCCATGAAGATTAAACAACAGCTTATTAGAAAAGGACTGGATAAAAGAACAAATAAAAGATGAGATTAAAAAATATATAGAAACTAATGACAATGAATATACAACGTATCAGAATTATTGGGACACAGTGAAAGCGGTATTAAGAGGGAAATTTATATCACTACAGGTCTATCTTAAGAAACGAGAAAAGTCACAAGCAAACATCTTAGCATCCCATCTCAAAGAACTAGAAAAAGAAGAGCAGACAAAACCCAAAGTCAGCCAAAGGAAAGAAATAATAAAAATTAAAGCAGAGCTAAACCAATTAGAGAACAGAAGGACAATAGAAAAATTTAATATAAGGAAAAGCTGGTTCTTTGAGAAAGTCAACAAAATGGACAAACCTCTGGCTAGACTAATCAAAGGATGAAAGGAAGACACAAATATCGAAAATTAGAAATGAAAGGGGAGAAATTACCACTGATACCACAGAAATACAAAGGATTATAAGAAAATATTATGAAGGATTTTATGCCACTAAATTTTAAAACCTAGAAGAAATGTACAAGTGTCTAAAAACTTATACCCTACCCAGACTGAACCAAGAAGAACTGAATAATCTAAATAGACCAATCAATAGCGATGACATTAAAACGACTATCCATAATCGCCCTAAAAGCAAAAGCCCTGAACCAGAGAATTTCACCAATGAGTTCTACCAATCATTCAAAGAAGAATGAATAACTGTCCTCCTCAGACTCTTCCACAAAATTGAAGAGGAAGCAATACTTCCTAACTCATTCTAGGAGGCCAACATTACCCTAATACCAAAGCCTGGCAAAGACAACGCAAAGAAAGAAAACTATAGACCAATATCTCTGATGAACACAGATGCAAAAATCCTAAACAAGATATCAGCAAACAGAATACAACAATGCATCAAAAAGATCATACATCAAGATCAAGTGGGATTCATCCCAGGAGCACAAGGATGGTTCAACATATGAAAATCAATCAATGTGATAGACCACAGAAACAAAATCAAAGATAAAGATCATATGGTCATTTCAATTGATGCAGAAAAAGCTTTCAACAAGATGCAACATCCATTTACGATCAAAACACTAAATAAAATAGGTGTAGAAGGAAAGTATCTCAACATAATAAAGGCCATATATGACAAGCCCTCAGCTGACATCATACTGAATGGGGAAAAGCTGAAGCCTATTACTCTAAAATCAGGAACAAGACAGGGATGCCCCCTGTCACCACTGTTATTTAATATAATACTGGAAGTTCTAGCCACAGCAATCAGGAAAGGGAAAGGAATCAAAGGTATCCAAATTGGGAAAGAAGAGGTCAAATTGTCACTATTTGCGGATGACATGATTCTTTATATAAAAAATTCCAAAGATTCCACCAGGAAACTATTAGAAATAATAAATGAATATAGTAAAGTCACAGGATACAAAATCAATGTACAAAAATCAAGAGCATTCCTATATACAAACAATTCCTCAGAAAAAGAAATGAGGGAGTCAATTCCCTTTGCTATCACAACAGAAAGAATAAAATACCTGGGAATTAACTTAACAAAGAACATGACAGACTTGTACATTGAAAAGTATAAGACACTTGAAAGAAATTGGAACAGACTTTAAGAGGTGGAAAAATATCCCCTGTTCATGGATAGGAAGACTTAACATTGTTAAAATGGCCATTCTGCCCAAAGCAATCTACAGATTTAATGCAATACCCATCAAAATCCCACAATCATACTTTCGTGAAATAGATAAAAGAATTAGTGAATTTACATGGAACCATAAAAGACCTCAAATTGCCGAAGGAATACCACATAAAAAGAATAAGGCTGGAAGCATTACATTCCCTGACTTCGATTTATATTACAAAGCATCAATAGTCAAAACAGCTTGGTACTGGCAGAAGAACAGAAATAGAGACCAATGGAATAGAACTGAAAACCCAGAAATAAACCCACAAATTTATGGACAAATAATTTTTAATAATGGAGCCAAAAACATACAATGGGGAAAAGACAGCCTCTTTAGTAGGTGGTGCTGGGAAAACTGGAAAAACATATGCAAAGGAATGAACCTGAGCTGTGAACTCTCTCCATATACAAAAATTAACTCAAAATGGATTAAAGACCTTCATATCAGACCTGCAATAATAAAGTGTATAGAGAAAACATTGGTACTAAACTTATAGACCTAGGACTCAAGGAAGACTTCACGAACCTGACCTCAAAGGCAAGGGAAGTAAAAGCAAAAATAAATGAATGGGACACTATCAAACTAAAAAGCTTCTGCACAGCAAAAGAAACTATCAGCAAGGCAAAGAGGTAGCCAACTGAATGGGAGAAAATATTTGCAAATAACGCATCAGATAAGGGTCTAAAATATATAAAGAACTAATGAGACTTAAAAACAAAATAACAAACAACCCAATTGAAAAGTGGGCAGAAGAACTAAATACACACTTTGTTGGGAGCCATGCAGGTTGGCTTTAGGGAAGCAAAATTTGTTTTACTTCTGCATCTGGAGGGTGAGTACTTGGAAGAATTGCCTTAGGGATCTGACTCCCTCTCATTTACTCTGACCTTCAAGTTAACTGGTAGAGAGTCAAGGGTGTGTACTGCTCACTCAGGTGTGTGGCTGATCCGGCCATTTCCTTGGGAGACACAAAAGGAAGATAACTGGACAATTGAAGACAGGGCCCTGGGAAAACTGACTTCCTTTGTTTGTTCTGACCTTTAGGCTATTGGTAGAGAGTTAATGATAATTGATGATCTGCTTTTGAGGAAGGAAATGCAAATTTGTTTCTGCTGTACAGCACGTATGCTGTCTGCATATATTGCTGAGGAAAAATGAACTCGGTGCTTCAGTATTTACTGGAGTCCTCTGGTAATTCTCTTCTCTGTCTCTTCTCATTAATACTCACTCTTCCCCTCAGGCTGTTCGATTCTTTGGCTGGTTCCAATAACACTTCTCCCACAAGGAAATACAAATGGCCAGCAGACATATGAAAAAATGCTCAACCTCATTAGCTATCAGGGAAATGCAAATCAAAACCACAATGAGATACCACCTCACACCTGTTAGAATGGCTATTATCAACAAGGCAAGGAATAACAAGTGCTGGAGAGGATGTGGAGAAAAAGTGACTCTGGTACACTGCTGGTGGGGATGCAAATTGGTACAACCACTGTGGAAGGCAGTTTGGAGGTTCCTCAGAAAATTGGGAATGGAGTTATCATTTGACCTAGCAATCCCCCTTTTGGGGATCTACCCAAAAAACTTGAAAACCTTTGTCTGCAAAGACTTATGTATTCCAATATTCATCGCAGCACTGTTCACAGTGGCCAAAACATGGAAACAACCAAAGTGCCCTACGACAGATGACTGGATAAAGAAGCTGTGGTACATATACACAATGGAATATTACTCAGTAATAAGAAAAGATAAAATATTACCATTTGCAGCAAATGGATGGAACTGGAGATCATCACGCTTAGTGAAATAAGCCAGACAGAAAAAACAAAGAACTGTATGACTTCACTCATATGCGGAATATAAAACTGAAAGCAACAAAGAAAAAAGAAATGAACAAATAAACAAACAACCCATGGACACAATCAATAGTTTAATGTTTATTTGGGGACGAGTACATTAGGGAGGGGAAAGGGTGGGAGAGAAGGGAGGGGAAGCTTAATATAAGGTGATAGAAAGAGAAGTCACATTAGGTGGTGAACTTTTACAACAAGTTGACAATGCACTGTAGAACTGTATGCCTGAAACCTATGTAATCCTTGCTAACAGATGTTATCCCAATAAGTCTAACAATAAAAATGAATTAAAAAAAAAACAAAAAGATTTTTATAACACACACACATACAAACACACAAATAAATTTAAACTCTCTCATCCATCAAGGATGACAGGGCCTAGTTGGAGTGGACAGATAGATAAATTATAACACAACATGTAAAGCATTTTATTTATTTTATTTCTGTGCTTTCAACTCCATATTATTAATATTTTATAAATACAGTATTGATTTACATAGACCTATTATTACCAATTAACTTTTCTGCTTGCTTACTTATACATCTCTCTCTCAACTTTTTAAATACCTTTAGTTAGTAGGTATTTTGCTAATAAATGAGTGGGAGTTTTTTTAATATAAATGTGTCTTTTTTTTACTTTAAAGATTAATTTTTCCATTCCCAAATTCTGAGTTTGACATTGTTTTTCCCTCAGCCCTAGAAGATGGTAATTCACTATCTCCTAGTTGCCATTCATTGAAAGGGAGAAGTCAGCTGCATTCTAGCTGGATTTTCTTTCAAGATCATCTGTTTTTCTTCTGTGATTACTTTTAAGATCATCATTTGTCTTTGTTTTCTGACATTCCAGTGAAATATGAATCATCATGGATCTCTTTTTATTCATAGTGTTCTGTAACATTTGCTTAATCTTTAGCAATAATCTCTTTACACCATGCCTCCCTCCATGTACTCTACTTTCATCTTCTGGGACTTTAACTTGATGAATGTTAAACCTTTTCATTCACCGCATACAGGTAACCCCTATAGATCACGGTTGTTAGGTTCTTAAAATTGGTGTGTTGTGTGAATGCATGTTTTATGAAACAAAGAACTAGTACAAAAAAGGGGGTTAGCTCCCAAAAATTAAAAAAAAAACTATTATATTTTTATAATTAAGAGAAAAATCTTTATTAAAACAATTTTCACCAAAGGTATAACATATTAATATATATAGTTCAGGGCTACAAATTAATTTAAAAAAATGAAAAACATAATTACCATTTCTTTTAAAAAAGTTGAATAATACTCACCCCCCAAAATTTTAATCTATGTATAATGTAGTAAAAAAAGCACACAAAGTTTTCAAATGTATGTACTCAACACTCCATGACCAAAATGGATTTAAAAATCTAATAAATTTTAAAATTCTGCAGTCAAATCTGATACAACACCCACGCTCGAATGAAAATTTTCAAATGAGATATATTTTGCGCTTAAACGTTTTTATTGGACCCAGCAACAAAATGGCAGCATGAGAGGTACCTCTCAAAAACTTGTCAGGGGATTACAACTAATAAAACACCTATACCTCAACCAAGGACACTTTACACAATGCACAATCTCAGCTAAGAAACTCACTCATTACATTAAGGTACTTACAGGCAGGCAGAAGGTTAAACAAAGAATAAATAAAAGGGGAAGAGCAGAGACTCAGCCACACAGGTCCCATCTTGGAACTCTACCACTGGGGGAGGGAGGAGGAAGATGGCAGTGGGAGAGTGCTTTGGACCTCACTTGATCCATGGGACAGAGAAAAGGAGGCCCAGAGACAGAGGTCTGAGATACTGAAATGCTGCAAGTGCTTTGAAAGTGGCTAGATGCAGTCTTTTCCTGAAAGTCAACTGGAATAGAACCAGGGGAGGCACATTCCCCAAAAGATGATAAATAGCCACGAACCAGGCAGGGCCTTTGAGACCGGGCATTCCCTCAGTTCCTGAGGGAATCCCATGGTTTGCGGCAGAAGTAAGGCA
>PVJL010014722.1:0-26992 GCA_004026885.1 Lyroderma lyra
CACTGGGCATTTGGAACCTCACCCTGGAAACAACACCCTGTGAGAGTGAGGGCCAGATGAATGGCTTGGCTCTTTTCTGACACCTGAACGTTACCCCAACATGCAGCAGGCTGGGCTCTGCCAGGGAGGCCTTTTCAGGAGAAGGGAGAAAGTTATTGCCATTTTATTATTCATATTTTAAATCTTCTTTGTTTTCCCCATTCATCTTCTTAAAGAAATCCTTTTAACATTTCTTGTAATACTGGCCTGGTGGTGATGAATTCCTTTAGCTTTTCTTTTCTGGGAAGCTCTTAATCGTTTTAAGTGATAGCCTTGCTGGGTAGAGTAGTCTTGGTTGTGGGCCCTTATTTTTTACATCACTTTGAGTATTTCCTGCAAAGTTTCTGTTGAAAAGTCAGCTAATAGTCTTATGGGAGCTCCCTTGTAAGTAACTGGTTGTCTTTCTCTTGATGCTTTTAGGATTCTCTCCTAGCCTTTAACCTTTGCCTTTTCATTACAATGTGTCTTGGTGTGGGCCTGTTTGGGACTCTGCACTTTCTGGACTTGAATGTCTATTTTCTCCACCAGGTTAGGGAAGTTTTCAGTCATTATTTCTTCCAGAAGGCTCTCCATGCCTTGCTCCCTCTCATCTTCTTCTGATACTCCTATGATACAAGTGTTGTTACATTTGATGTTGTCCTACAGGTCCCTTAAACTATCCCCATTTTTTTAAAATTCTTTTTTCTTTCTGTTGTTCCAACTGGGTATTTTCTGTTACCTTGTTTTCTAAATTACTGTATAGTACCCAGGACAGCTTAGCAAAAGGTTTAGGGCCCCCCAAGGGCTACTGACACATGCTAGCTGTTCCTAAGGCTCTGCCACTGAAAGAGCCTCCTTAGGTGTTCAGGCCAGGCTGGTTGACCCATGTTGACAATGTCCCCAGTGATGCTGCTCAAGTTAAATGGGGTGGGGCCCCAGGAAGTCATGGGGTGTGGCCAGTGGTTTTCAGTTCTTGAACCAGTGCTGAGCCTGTGGCCACTCCACAAAATTCCCTGAGACCACTGTGGTCAGTCATGGTTCACCTCAGGTCTGCAGAACCTGAATGCCATTCAAGGAAGGTTGCAGTGAGGGCTGGGGCTGAATACCCACCATCAAAATGTTCCTAGGCCGCTACGGGCTTTTCACTGCTGTACGGGCTTTTCACTGCTGCAGCTTGTGAGGCAGGGTTGGCACCCAGGAGCTGGGAGTGCCCCCAGCGATGCTGAATTAGCTAGACAGCATGGGGTTCAAGGGAGTTACCAAGGTGGTGTGCACATGCACAGATTCCACCAGACCGATAGGGTCTCTGATTGGGCTATTTGGGGATGGGTCCAACATAGGAAAGATGGTGCCCTCTTGTAGGTTATGTGTGAGGCAGGCTCCACACAAGGAGAATGGCAGCTGTCCCTGTAGCCCTCGCCCTGAAGTCACACAACTCAGACTTTCCCTGTATGTCTCTGCACCTCTTGAGTTGCTGCCCCCTTGCCAGAGCCCAGGGTGAGTGCTTGCAAATGAGCGAGTCTGTGTTTGGGCCCTTTGAGAGGATATCTGGGTTTCCAGCTGCCTTCTGTCTCATGGGGAAGGTAACAGTCCTTGGTGGTTTTCACTGCCAGATGTCCACAGAGAGCATCACACACCAAGTTCTCTTCTGGGCACTCGGCCTGGCCCTCTTGAAGCAGGAGGCCCTGCCTTAAGGAGTTATCAACCCATACCTAGCATACCAGAAACTTCCTGCCCAGGTGCAAGGACACTCCCCTCAATAAATCCCAAGGACATTCCCTGCAATAAAGCAAATCCTAATTCTTTAAGAGCCCACCAAGAATTCACACTAATGTGTTAGGACCACCAATCAAAAGGCAAGACGATTGCCCCTTTGTCTAAAAGTCTGTAAGTCCTATGAAAAGACAGGACCAGAGTCGGGGAGTTCGACCATTTTAGACTTTGTCTGCCGTGGCTCCGCTGGCCGAATAAAGAACCCCTTCCTCTTCTATCTTGGGTATTTGGGTGATGCTTTCTCTCTGCTGGTCCTAGATCCTGCAATACTCCAAGTCTCCAGCACTCACTGACTATGTGCCTGTGAGCTCTGAGCTTCACTTTCTTTCCATGCAGAATGAGCTTGTGTGAGGTTCTGCCCTCTCTCAGGTGTGATAAGACTCTAATTGCATTCCCTAGAACAAGGGCAGGAAGGGCAGGGTTCAAGGCTTCTCATTTACTCCCCCTTGTGTTTATGAAACACACAGAGATCAGGCCTGCTGTGTGAAAGGTGTCCTAAGCACTTTACACAGCTCCTATGAGCTGATTTCTTTCTTACCCTCATTGGCAGATGAAGAGACGGAGGCTCAGAGAGCTTGAATAACTTGTCCGAGATCACACAGCTAGAAGGGTGCAAAGTTAGCATTTGAACTCTAGTATTAGGCTCCAGAACCCATACTTTTAACCACTGTGTTTACTTGGGGGCTGATGTGTATAGCAAATACATCAGAATTTGGGGAGACAGACCCAAACCCTGGGAACCCCCAGGGTCTCCTCAGCCTGACCGCAGGGTCCTGGCTCTGTTACTTCACAAGGATCTGAGCAGGGTCAGAACCCCTCTCCCATTCTCCTAGGCATTTCCTGTGGTCCTGTGGGAGAAGACAATGGAGCTGGAGCTTAAGGACAATGAGATATATCAGTTACTAATGCCACTTCTGGGCAGGGTTTCTGCATTCCTAGGGGCAGAAAGAGCTATAGCTTCCCAGTGGGCTCAAGGGAGCTGGAGGACCCAGAAGCCAAAGCCTCTGCTCAGATCCTCTGGGCTCTGGGTCTGGTGTGGCTAAAAAGGCCACTCATGTTAAGGGACACCTGTCACGCCTGCCCCAGGGTGCTGCATTTGAAAAGGAGACTAGTGGGCAACTTGTAACCCAAAGGAATCAAGTGCCTTCTCTGAGTGGCCCTCCTTGATTTGTCCCCATTCATGGTCTCCAGGATCTCTCCTTCCAAACTTGTATTCCAAGGCCATCAGGGGCTTTTTCTAGAATTCCAGCCTCATCCCGCTATTGCTCCATTTAAAGCACCTCAGCCCCTGTCCAGGGCCTTTGGGACAAGATGCAGATCTTTGGCCTGGTGAATTCTGCAGAGCTCAGTACTGCAGTCAGATCCTGATGTCCTTCTAGCCCTGACTCTCCCTGGCTGTGAGAGCTGGGCCAAGCCATCTCACCTCCCTGGGCTTCAGTTTGCATCCTCTAAAAAATGGGGATGCTTCTGGCTACTCCAAGAGTAGCCCTTGGGCCAGCATTATCACCCAGAAGCTTGTCAGAAATGCAGATTTTGTGATCCGGTGACTTACGTGCACGTAAAATTTGAGAAGCTCTGATCTACGCTATAGGACTTGGTGTAGGCTGACCAGATGCCATTTTAAAGGAGACAGAAAACAACAGTACTGTCCCATTTCAAATGGTCAGCCTAACCTCACTGGGCTAAATTCAAGGTGTCCGCAGGCTGACAATAGGTACCATTTGATACGAGACTGTACCGTTGTTTTCTGTCTCCTTTAACATGGTACGTCTGGTCAGCCTAGTCTGGTGAGAGTTGAAGGAGGAGCATCATAGGAAAGACTTTGCCTTGGGCCTTGCACACAACCAACACTCAATAAACACAGGCAGGCCTCTGCAATACTGCAGGCTGCATTCCAGGTCACCGTAATAAAGTGAAGATGGCAGTAAAGCAAGTTGTAATTTTTCTGCTGGTGAAGGCTCTTGCCTTCAGACTGTAAAAAAAAAAACCCAAAACAGCCATGAGACCTGTGAAGAGCAATGAAGTGCAATAAAACGCGGTGTGCCTGCAATAGTCAGCACCTTGCTCAGTGTGTCTCCACCCTCTCTCACAGTTTGGGACCGCAGGTGACCCTGCGGCAGACAGCGCCGTCTGAGCTGCGTGGGCTCAGGTACACGCGGATTTTTTTCAATAAATACCTACAGTACCATAAATGCATTTTCTCTTCTTTATGAGTTTCTTAATATTTTCTCTAGCTTACTTTATTGTAAGAATACAGTTTATAATACACAGACCATCCAAAATATGTGTTAATCGACTATATGTTATTGGTAAGTTCTGGTCAATGGTAGGCTGTTAGTAGTTACGTTTAGGGGAGTCAAAAATAATACATGGATTTTTTTTTTTTTTGCTTTTTGGTATGTGGGTAGCTCCCTGGCTGGGAATCGAACCCAGGCCGTAGCGTTGACAGCGCCAGCGCCGAAGCCTTAAGCCACTACACCACCAGGGAACTCCCTGGATTTTTGGCTATGTGGGGGGTTGCTGCCCCTAACTTCCATGTTGTTCAAGGGTCCACTGGAGCCACCTTTCTGAACACATGTTAACATTTCTGAACGATTCATCTCAGTGTTTAACAACTGCTTCTCCGAAGTGCTTATTATTATTAGCAGCGTGAGTTATTCTAGAAGTTTTAGAAGGAGACTCACTGCAGCTCTAGGAGGTCAGTATTATTATTAGCCCCATTTTATTGGTGAGCAAACTGAGGTTTAAAAAGGTTGAGCTGCATGGGCTGACACAGGACCCCACACCCTTCTGCTCTGTTCTCGCAGGACAGCAGTGGTGCAGGACGGAGATGAAGAGTGTGTCCTGCGGGCCTACGTTCACAGTGGCTGTGTGACTTTGACTGAACCAAGGGCCCTGGGAGCCAATCGAGGCCTGGGAACCGGTGAGGGGCCCCTCCCTGCCCCACCAAGCTACAGAGGGATTAGGCTGCCTGGGCACATTTGATACTTGTCGGATCTCAAGCACCTGGCCTCTTGGCCCTGGAGAGGGGGTGCTGGACATGTCTGCGGGCTCAGCGGTGGGACTGCACCGAGGGCAAGGAGTGGCCCTCACATCTTCCTGATGCCTTGAATGGCCGGTCCGTGGCAGGGCCCCCCTGGAGGCCGGCAGTGGCTCCTGGTATTACTGGCACTGAGGTACCTGCTGCCCACAGGTAAGGGCTTTCTGCTGGTCCTGGTCCTTTGGGGAGGAGGGGACACAGGTGCACCATGGCCCCAGCTCATTCTAGGATAGCCTAGAGTGTCAGGTGTACTGGGTCTCCCTTCCTGTCTCCACCCAGCTGTTCCCTCTTCCACGTTTTCAAATATGTCACCAAGAGGGACCACCTCCCTCCCCTTCTCCCGTTACTCTCCTTCTCTCCACCTGGCCTTACATTCCACTGTTATTTATTTACTTGTTTGTCTATCTCCCCCCAAGCCTGTGAGTGCTCCGAGGGACACTGTTTCGTTCACTGATGTGGCCCCAGTGCCACAGTAGGCCTTCTGTAAATATTTATCTTATAACCTAAGTCCAGTCTGACTGGGGTAAGGAAGTACAGTGGCCAAAGGCTCAAGTTTGGGGGTTGAATCCCCGCTTCAACACTCACCAGCTATGAGGCCACTTGACTTGACTTTGCTCTCCCTCAATTTTCCCATCTGCAAACCAGTTATGGGGATAATAGCACTTAGCTTGCAGGGCCTCATGGGAGGCAATGCCTGACACAAACGCTGCTGAGCAGTGACCGGTACTGTCAGGAAGTGGAAAGAGCACTTGCAGGTGGGGTGAAGGGCACGATGGGACCTTCCATGTGTGCACAGTGCCCAGAAGAACCCACATTTTCCACACAGGTGTGGAAGGAGGCAGCACGCAGGATAGCTCAGGGAACCTAGAGACACCAGCTGATAGGATGGTCCCAGAGAACTGAGGAGAAAACTGAGGTTCAAAGAGGTTTAGGATTTACCCAAGACCACACAGCCAGAGAGCTCTGGCCGGATCCCAGGCCCCTTTCTCTAACTCAGTCCTATACTCTTCCGGTCTCCCCCAGGATTGTCACTCAGTCACTGGGGCATTTCTCTGTTGGGTCCCTGGCATACACCCCTGCAGTAGGGAGAGATGAGGGTTTGCCAGTTGTATTAGTTTCCTGGGTCTGCTATAACCGAGTACCACAGGCTTAGCAAAGGAAACCGCTCATCTCACAGCTCTGGAGGCCACAAGTCTGGGATCAGGGTGGCGGCGGGGTTGGTTCCCTCTGAGGCTGTGTTGGACAGTCTGTCCCAGGCCTCTTTTGCAGCTCCTGGTGGTTTTCTGGCAGCCTCACTCCAACCTCTGCCTCATCTTCACATGGTGTGCTCTGTGCGTGCGTGTCCCAATTTCTCCTTTTTATGAGATATGTCATATTGTATTAGAGGTACACTCCAGTGCGACCTTGTCGTAACCTAACTTAACTCATTACATTGCACCAGCTCTGTTTCCAAAATGAGGTCTCATTCTGAGAGGTACTAGGGGGTTAGGACTTCAATATGTGAATTTTGGGTGGAGATAATTCAAATGATAAGAGAGGTGTTGGGAAAGTAAAGACAGCTGGGGTGTGAGGGAACCTTCCCTAAGAAGGTAGGGTTACAGGTGAGCCCTAAAGAAGGCCACACTGTCACAGAGGGTCTTGTGCCAGTCTGGGGCAGGGAGTGGAGGTCCCAGCCACAGGTGGCAAAGTTTAAGACTAGAGACACCTGAGTGAGGTTGGGGTCCACCTGTCCACCACCCTTATGCCCCACATTTGCAGAGGGATGTGAAGTGAGGGGACTAAGGAACCTTCGCTCGCCCCAGGGGTTCTCAGACTCAAGGGCACCTCAGCACCCCCTGCAGGAGCTATTAAAACAGTTTCTGAGGCAGTAAGTCTGGAGGGGGGCCCAACCAGTCACCCTGTGAGCCTGCAATTGCACTTCTGGGTGTAATTTGCACACCCATGTTCATAGCAGGGTTATTCGTAATAGCCCAAGGGCGGCAGCAACGCGAGCATCCGCCACCTGATGAGACGAATGAATGTGTATGAAATGGGTATATATGTTTGTATAACGGAATTTTATTCAGCCGTAAAAAGGAAGGACAGTCTGGCAGCTGCTACAACATGGATGAACCTGAGGACATGATGCTCCGTGACATAAGCCAGACACAGAAGGACAGATTCTGTGTGATTGCAGTCACAGGAGGTCCTTGAGGAGTCAGATTCATAGAGACAGAAAGTAGGTGGTGAGGGCCAGGGACTGGGGCTGGGGGATGGAAGTGAGTGTTTGATGGGACAGAGTTTCAGTTTGGGAAGATGAGAAAGTTCTGGAGATGGATGGTGGGGATGGCTGCACAACAGTGTAAATATACTTAATGCCATTGAACTGTACACTTAAAAATGGTTAAGATAGCCATTTTTCTGTTAGGTGTCTTTTGTCACAATTAAAAAAAAAAAGAAAAGGAATCAGCCCAGTGCCTGCCACACAGTCAAATTAAATGTTAGCTTTTATTGGGAACGTGGACGTCATTCCATTGTCATTAATATTGGGGTTTGACATGGTGCTAACCTAGTGAGCATGCGTGATCCTAAAAGCACGGTGGTCATTATGAACTAAAATTGCTTGCTTTGTGTTTGGGATTTGTGCTCAGCTCTTCACTCCTTTCGTCCTGAGAATGACTGTTTGAAATAGATGCTGGCATATATAAGCCTCATTTGCTAAAGGGGAAACTCAGGCAAAAAGAGGCTGAATGCCTTGCCCAGAACTACACAGGATTTTAACCCAGAATTGATGACAGAGCTCACTACGCTGCTATGAAATTATAAGGACAAAGAGGGCTGTCTTTGGTTTCCTGGGAGTCGTAGGCTGGCTGTGTAGACAAGAAAAAAGTAGGAAGTGACATGCAGGTGTTGGAGAAATGCAATGAAAGAGCATTAAACCATAAGCATGCAACGGGAGTGTGATGCACTCCGCAGGCAATCTGCTAAGAGATTGCGAGACAGAAAGAACTCTCACCCTTTTACAAAGCTCAGCAGATGCAAGCCATTACAGTATTCCCCCCTAATTTGTGGTTTTGCTTTCTGTGGGTTCAGTTACCCACAGTTGACCAAGATCTGAAAATGTTTAATGGAAAGTTCCAGAAATGAACAATTCATAAGTTTTAAATAGTTCTGTTCCGAGTAGCATGATGAAATCTCGTGATGTCCTGCTCTGTTTGCCCAAGATGTGAATCATCCTTGGTTCAGCGCCTCCATCAATTAATTACCTGTTGCCATATCATAGGGCTTGTGTTCAGGTCACCCTTATTTTACTTAATCATGGCCCCAGAGCGCAAGAGTAGTGATGGCAGCAACTCAGATGTGCCCAATAGAAGCCGTAAAGTGCTTGTTAGTAACACACATGATCAGGTCAATAGTAGCCTCACGCTGCATCACAGTGCCTGCCCACGTCATTCACATAACTTCATCTCATCACATAGGCATTGTGTCATCTCCCATCATCGTCAGAAGCGTGAGTACAGTACAATGAATATTTTGAGAGAGAGAGAGCACATTCACATAACTTTTATTACAGAATATTGGTCTAATTAATTTGTAATTTACTGTTGTTAAGCTATCACTGTACCTAATTTATAAATTAAACTTTTCATAAGTATGTATGCATAGGAAAAAACAGTGTGTGTCTATGTGTGTATATGACATGTGTGTGCGTGTGTATGTGTATATATACACACGCACACATATATATGTCTATGATTCAGTTCTATCTGTGATTTCAGATATCTACAGTGGGGGATAGTACCCCTTTATGTACAATATGAAAACATGTATGTACATGTACTTTATCATGGATAAAGTGGTACTATTGTACGTACATATTTTCAAGGTGAATGACAATTAATCCTCAAGCCAGAGCACTTGACCACACCATTGGTCACACATAGGTCATGAGAGATTCACTCTGGGCATTCAGGTGACCATCTGTGCTAGCTAACGGGCTTTGTCCACAGGGAAACCACATTTCTCATAGTTTTATGACAGGAGGGGGTCTTGCAATTTGGAACAAGGCATGCACTGAAGTTATGCTCCTCCTGAAACTGGGAAATGGGGAGATTTAACCTCTCATTTTTCATTGTAATTTGTCCTCACAGACAAGTCCAGGATATAAAGTCAAAGGGAGGAATATATGAGAGCAGAGAGAGGAGGGTTGGTGGTGGTTTGCCTTGTTATTGTCATTCAGGGGACTGCAAAGCATTCACAGGGATGGAGTCTCCTGGGAGCAAGAATGCTAGAGAGCATGCATGGAGACCCAGGATGCTTGTAAAACTGTCTCTCACTCCCTTGCTTATGGTCCCAGGCTCCTGTCCTAACTCTTCACCTGGCCTACACTGCTCCACTCTGCCTCTTGGCTCTTTCCTCCAGCTACATTGGCCTCTGCTGTTTCTGGAGTGGTTTGGGCCACAGAGCCTTTGCATTTGCTGTTTGCTCTGCCTGAGTGTTCTCTCTGGCTCACCCTGGGGCTGCTGTGACCTTTCAGAAAAATCATGCAGGAAATACCCTGTCTTAGGATGGTCAGACTATTTCAGGATCTGAAGTTACCCTGTTTGTTGGATGATTACGTTTCCTCCAACTAGACTGTTTGGTCAGTAAGGATGATGAGATACAAGGTAGTGAAGCACACCCATGTGGGCCCAGATAGCCTAGGTGCAAATCCCGGCTCAGCAGTGTGACTTGGGACCTCTCCAAGCCTCTGTTTCTTTCTCTGTAAGTAAGGGGAAATAGAAAGATTTCAAGAAAGTTTAAATAACAACTTCTAGAACATGTAAGAGACACAGAATATGTAATCTATAAATGCCTGCTGTTTTTGTTATTATAAGTAATAATAATAATAATATAATCCTTCGCTTCTACCATAGACTGTAGCCTGTATTAGACGTTTGGTATGTATTTATTGGCTGGCTGGGCAGATGGATGGTAGGATTTTGAGCAGAGAAGGGCAGTGCCAAGCCCTTTCTGAGCTCTGGCTTGTATCAAAACCAGGGAGCCTGGCTAGGGTACAGGGTCCAGAGGGGCTGTTGTGTCCAGGGCTTCCCGGTTCGTGCTCTCAGCCTCCAGGCTCCCCAGTTCAGAGCTCAGATGTCAGATAATGGGAGCGCAGTGATGTAAGGACACATGGTCTTGTCCACCTTTGAAGGCATGGAATCTTGAAAACCGAGTTTCATTTTAAAGGTGCCCCAGCTGACTAGGTTCTCAGCAGCCTGGTGAGAGCACAGCCCTTGGCACAAAGCCAGGAAAGAACCATTGTAAAATTCCTTTTTGTTCTAATCCACACTTTTGAAGGAAAGAAAAGTGCTCCCTGCAATGCAACCCCCTTCCTCCCATCACCCCCACCCCCCACCCCCGCTCTACTGCTTTTCCCCAGGGCTGCTTTTGTGGTCTGGCAGCAGGAAATTATCTGGAGGCTTCCTCCGGTGCTGTAAGCCTCCTGACCAATCCTGTTTGGTTAGGATTAAAGTGTCAGAACCACTCAGCTCAGAGCCTTCACAAGGCTGGCCAGGAAGTCATTTATATGCTTCAGGCCCCTGGGTGCTTTAGGGCTCAGATGTCAGTGAAAAGGAAGCGAGAGCAGGTGTGAGTGAATGGGGGGCTTGTCTTTCTCCTCTGGTCTCCCCACTGTTTAGGGTGATGGGGTGAGGAGTAAAAGATTTAAAAGGAGAGACAGATGGAGAGAAGGGGAGGGGGAGGGGGAGAGGGAGATGGGTAATGAGAGGTGAGAGAAAAGAAGAGAAAGTCAGAAGAGCAGACAAGGGAGGAGAAAAGAAAGCCGGAAACGAGGGCAAGAGCAGAGGGAGAGAGAGAAAGGCATGAAAGAGAAGCGGGGATAGGGAGCGAGAGGTGAGGTGCCTGTTTGCCTGCATTTCTATCCCATTTATCAAGTGTGATATGGCACATGGACATGGAACAAATTGGATATTTAAACTAGTGGTTCTCAAGCCTGACTGCATATCTGAACGCCCTAGAAGTTTTGAAAACAATCTTAAGTCAGGACTCCACCCCAAATTGGTATTTTAAAAAGATAAAAATAAAAAAGTTTCTACAGGAGATTCTAATGCACATCCAGAATTGAGAGCCATTGACTTAAATAATGGCCTAGGGCTTCATTCAGGCCAAAGACTGTGTTTGTTTGGCTGCAGTGTCTTAAAGTATTTGCATTCCTTGTCAATATTTTAGAACATGTAGTTCATAAAGTTTCCAGATTTCCAATTTCTTTTTAAAAGTTTGGATCTCAGCCACCCTAGGTGCACCTCACAGCAGAAGCAAAGCAGCAGCTGTCCCTTTAGAGGGAGCGCTTCAGTTTGCCACAGTCCCCACCACTCCCTGTTGCCTCCCGGGTGCTGAGTCCGAGCACCCAATTCCCCTCCTGTTCACGGTTGTGCTGCTGTTTCTTCTTGGAATAAAGAGGAAGGTCGAATATTTACCTAGAGTTAGTGTCTCCAGGTCGAGTGGGAAATGGGAGCCGCATAGCCCCAGGACACAGGAGGAAGTATTTTCTTATGGAAGTCAAGGTTATTCCTCTGCATTTGTTATACCACGATTGCTTTTCTCACAGCCGGCCCATTCGGTCATGGACATTATGTGTCAGGAGCTGTGAAGTGTGGTGGTTAAGGGAAAGGGCTCTGAAGCTGTGCTTCGCAACACAGCCACTTCTGGCCACAAGTGGCTATTTAAATTTAAGTGAATAAAAGTCAGATTAAAATAAAATTTAAGTTCCTCAGTAATATTAGCCACATTTCAAGAGTTCAGTAGCTGTGTAGGGCTAGTGATTGCCATTTTGGGTGGCACAAAACCTGTCCATTGCTGCAGAAATGTGAGAATTTTATGACTTAATATATATACAGCTTTGGGAAGACTGCCTGCAAATGTTAATGCATTTAATACATATTTTATATTGTTAATATTATATATGTATATAATAAAATATATAAATACAATGTTATATTATATAACCATGCATAATATAATATTTTTATATCACTGTATATTTTATAGTTCTATGATATAATTATATATACTATTTAATTAAATATATAATACATATGTCATAAATGTATAACAATATAATAGATATAATCACATTTAGTATTATATTATTTTATGTAATTATATCATTATAATTACATAATGATTATATTACATTAATTAACATCTATAATTAACATTCATATGATTTATTTTACTGTAATAATAATTGTATTAATATTTATAATATATAACATTGACATCTATTATTAACATTAATATTATTAATTTACTATAATAATAATTATTATTATATTGATTATTATTATAATTACTATACCTCCCTGGGCCAGATGAATCTCCCACTTTCAGGCCTCGTTCATTATCTATCGAGCACAAATTATCCACTCCATACTACACATGGAGAAAAAGGGGCCTTGTCATTTGCTAAAGGCTGACAGCATCCCACAGCTGAAACTGGGATGCGTCCGAGGCTGTTAGATCCTGACGCCCATGCCAGTGCACTCTACCATGTGCTGTCCCCAGCTGGAAGCACCAGCACTGTCCTGGGGCAGATGTCAGCAGGTGCGCAGGTGTGTCGGGCCTATGATGCATTAGCCCATTTGGCTGGAATGCAGAATATGTGTAAGGGAAGGGTGAACAATACAGCTAGAAAGGTGGGTAGGGGCCAGTGAGACGTGAGCAACAGCCTGGGGATTTGGGGCCTCATTTAGAAAGGGCGTCTAAAAAGGATCTGATCTGAGACAGGCTACTGCTAAGCTCGCCAGCGAGAACTGTAGCCCCTGTCTACTGAGCACTAACTATTTGCTGGGACCATCGTCCATGGTCCTTCTCAGGGAGTCCTCACAAGGACGTTTTGAGGAGGTTTTATTATTGTCATTCCTACTTTACATATAAGAAAACTGAGGCTTGCAGAAACCCACACAGCTGGCCAGTGGTGGAATCAGGATTGCACCCCAATGCCTCACTCCTGGCCTGGCAGCTGCTCTGTGGGGCCAGGGAAATGCTTAACTTGTAATCCTGGGAAGACTGTCACTTGGTGGGTGGCAAACTCTTGCTGACAATGCAGAAGATTTTGCATAACAAAGATGTTGAGCTTTCTTTGGCCTCTGAGAGCTTGTAGAGGTGTGTGACATCATCAAAGTCAGACCATGGCCGTAGGTGGACTGGTCCCTCTTCCCAGGGAGGGCTCCTCCTGTCCTCCCTTAGCGTCCCTCCTCCTTTTCTTACTTCTCCTGAACATTCACATAGAGAAATCTTCAAACATTGGGTTCTTGGTGACCCTAAAACTGTATTCTGAGGGAATTGTTTAAGAAGAAAAGGGGAGAAAGAGACAGAAAGAAAAAAACAAGAGGGACAGTATTGGCCCCATCTTGGTTATTCCCTTAAAACAAGAGAACATCTAAACGGATTACACTTCTCCCTTTATGTTAGCTCAGGGCCAGCTTATACTCAACCTTGTCTTGATATAAAGCACTTTATAACATGAAAAATAGGCACTGACCTTTTTACAGAATTTGCTTCATTATTTTTTCTTTTCTATGATTTCCTCACTTAATTTTTAGCTTGTTGTGTGTAGCTTTATATTCCTTTTTACCTTGAGTGTGGAGAAGTATACATGCATACTGTATTAACGAAAGAATGCCTGAAAGATCCACCATCTATCCATTTTTATGAAGTAGCAGCGTTGTGGCCTAAGTCCATAAACTCCTGGGAGGGATATAAATGGATTTCAGACAATCAGTTATCTTCCTAAATATTTAGGAAGTGGGTCTGAGTATCTGTGCATCCCCTCCCTACCTCCAGAAAATAAATAGATTTTATCAGATTATCAAATGAATCCATGACCCCCAAATATTACGAATGTTTGATCTAGATAGTATCAGTATAATTCCTGTATTGAGCCAGATGATAAGGAAGTAGCTTGTGTCCCACATTGCCGTGGTCCATTGTCAGCAAGCTTTAAACCAATGGGTCCAAATCGGGGTGACTTTGACCCCCAGGGGACATTTGACAATGTCTGGTTGTCACACCAGGGGAGGGGGAAAATGTTATGGTGTCTAATGGGAAGAAGCCAGGGATGGTGCTAATAAAAACATTCTGCAATGCACAGGACAGCAAAGAGTTATGCAGTCAGTTCAAAATATCAATAGTGCCAGGCTGAGAAACTCAGCTTTGACTAGATTGTCTGTTGACATCTCAGTCCTGGCTTGTGGCCAGGGGCATTATGGGAACTAATGCTTGGAAAGCCAGCACAGATGTGCACAGATGCATTTATAATTTAATGCATCTGTGCACATGATCTGTTGGGCATTGCTCATTTCTCCATTTTGTACCTATTGTAATGCGCTATCTAAGACATTTCTTTCAGAACTCAGCACCAGCCAAAGCTTGGTCTCTCTTAAACAAGATGTATGATTTTAATTCCTAGATATTGGGGTACCTTGTTCCTTCAACAAGTATTTACTGCCTGCCTTTCCTTTGTCAGGTACAATCTTGGTCTCTGGGGACAAGCAGTGAGCAAAATGGTTACAGTCTGCCTTTTTTGAGGCCTGCATGCCAATGAGAAGACAGACACCAAATAAGCTACATAATGTATAATTACTAGCTATGAGGGAAAAGAAGGAGTTACTTGGGGATGGAAACAGAGAAGAGGTTCCTGGGCAGAGAGAACAGTCTTTGCAAAAGCCCTGGGATGAGAAGGAACACTGTGTTGTGGAAGAATCATTTGTAGGCAATGATTTGGGGGAGCCCTAAGAGTGAGAATGTAAGTGGTGCAAAAAGCTAAGGAGAGAGCTAGCATGCAGGCTGGGCCCAGGAGGCTGTAGCAAGGCTTTGGTCTTTGTCCTGGAGACGGAAAGTTGAGGAACATCTTCAGTGAGGAGGATGCAGTGTAGAGGGCAAGTGTAGGGGCAGTTGTTTAGGGGAGAGTTAATGATTGTTTTTGCTTGCGTCCACCCATCCACTCATCCATCCGTGCATCCGTGCATCCATCCATCCATCCATGCATCCATTGCATCTGTTCATCTGCCCATACATCCATTCCTCTGTCCATCCATCCATGCACCCATCTATGCATGCATCATTCATGTATGCATGCACATGTCCGTCCATCCGTCCATCCGTCTGTCCATCTGTCCATCCATTCGTCCATCCATCCGTCTGTCCATCCGTGCATCTGTGCATCCATCCATCCATGCATCCATTGCATCTGTTCATCTGTCCATACATCTATCCCTCTGTTCATCCATCCATCCATCCGTCCGTCCGTCCGTCTGTCCATCTATGCATCCAGCAAACAGGCGCTGAATGCCAGTTTTGCCCAAATACTCATGCTTTAAATCTGTGCGAGGTCTTTGGAGCAGCACCGTCCTCTGGGGTCTTCTTAGACGTGAAGAATCTCAGCAGGACTCACTGTGCCAGAAACTGCATTTAAACAAGTGATTTCTATGTGAATTGAAGTTCGAGGGACACTACCGTTCATGTTACCAATATTGACAAGGGTTGTCATACAAACTGAGAGCAAGCCCGGCCAGTACCTGGCACGTGCTCGTGAGTCAGTAAGTGGCAGTGCTTCCATTTGTATTATTGCTGCTTCCGGAATTGGGCTGATTTGGGGGTAGCTGTTTGTTGGCAAGGGTCATTTGTAGTCATGGGTGTTGGTTATTCGGGGACTTTTTATAGAGGAGTACCTCTTGTCAAATTCATTTTCTAAGTTACCAAAGAGGTGACACTGGTCCTCTCTCTCACTTCTCCCCCTTGAGATGGGGAGGGGGTACTCACCTGCACAGCAGAGTTTGGCTGAGTCTGGGTGCAACTGTAGGAATTCTGGGTGATCACCGTGTGCCCACGTCTTAGCCTTCTCCAGAGGGCTGTGCCCAGATGTGCCCAGCTCCCCTGGCATGCCCCCAGGGACACACCTGCTGTCTAGAGTCAGGAACACTGACTGTGGCTGCCAAGGGGCAGCAGGACAACAGAAAGCTGATCCCAAAAGGCAGCATCCTGCTCAGTCTCCTCAGGCCATCAGTGAGGCCAGAGGGTCCTACGAGTTCCCAGAGGCCAGGGATGAGGCCCAGGAGGCTCCAGGGCCCCGTTTAGCCACTACTTGCTCCTCATTCAGGACTGAGGCCCCCGCCACTCTCCCCTTCCAGGACCAGAGAGGGTAAGTCCTTGCCATTTCCATTTTCGTCTTGCAACTAGGCAGACTTGTGGTTGTACAAGTGTCCTGTCATCTTTGATGCTATACTCATTGGTTTAACAGATGTTGGGGTTGCATCTGAGCTGAGGGCCAAAGGTCACTGCGGCCACATTGGTCCAGGCTTCCTAGGACTCGGAGGCAAACCATGAATTCAGGCACACTTCAAAGAAATTGTCACAATGAATTGATGATCCAAAGTGGGGGAGAAGGGCATGGCGTCCAGGCAGGGGGGCTAAGCTGGGTGTGGGCATCTACGTTTCTCCATTAGGAACTGGAATTGAGGCCACGGTGGGCAGGGCACGTGGGGAAAACGCAAGGGCATAACGGGCGTTTCTTCTCCCTTCTCCCCTCTCCTCCCCGCCCCTCATGCTCCCCGCCCTCCTTCCTACCTTCTCCTGCTCCACTCACTTTCTCTGCCACCTTCTCCTTGCCCCTCTGTTTTCTCCTTCAGTTATTTTAAAATAGATTACCATTCATTTCTTTTTTAAAAAATTTATTTTTATTGTTAGACTTATTGGGGTGACATCTGTTAGCAAGGATTACATAGGTTTCAGGCATACAATTCTACAGTGCATTGTCACCTTGATGTATATTTGGGGACCATTCATTTCTTGAGTCATTCTGTCATGGGCAAAGGACCTGTGGCCGTTTTTTTGTGTGGAGGCCTGAAGCTCAGGAAGCTTTTTACATGTTTAACGGGCTGGGGCCAAAACAAACACACAGGTAGGAAACATCTCCCCAAATACAAAACAAAAATAGCCCCCCTCCAAACAGAGGGATATGTAGCAGAGACCACAAAGCCCACGAACCCTAAAATACTTACTCTGCCCATTATAGGAAAAGGTTGCTGAGCCTGAAATATAGGACTTAGATTATTTTCAACTGTTTCTTTTTACTTTTGTGTGTGACTGCTAGGAAAATATAAAGTATATTGTGCTAATAACTCTTCTCATTTCTGCCGGAAGGACAGCGGGACGGGGTTGCCCGTGTTTGTCCCAGAGGGGGCACGTGTCCCCTCAGCTCTTTCTCATCTCCGCCTCTGCGCTGTCCTGCGAACGAAGGTCGAGGCGAAGGTCGAGGCGGCGGGGAGCCGGGGAGACGGGTTATTCTTGTGGGGCTCTCCGGCATCTGATTTGGGTTTGAGTCCCAGCTCTTCCGCATCCCAGCTGTGGCCACACTGCTTGGCCTGTTGACCCGCAGCGTCCGCATTACACTGTATGAACAGAACAGTGCAGTGGTGTGATTTATAAGGTAGTCAGTCCTCAGCCATCGTTCCTGGGCAGAAACTTGGGTTCAGCGAGCTTCCGGGTTGGTGAGTGGTTGGGGGTGCTGGGAGGCTGGCGCACATGGAGAGGGCCTGGCAGCTCTGCACCCCTTCCCCATGCCTTGCCCTCCGCATCTCCTCCTCCTGGCTGTTCCTGAGCTATGTCCTTCTCCAGTAAACCGGTCATCTAGTAGGTAATGGGTTTCTCTGAGTTTTGTGAGCTGGTCTAACCAATTAATTGAACCCGAGGAGGCGTCCTGGGAACCTCTGGTTTATAGCGAGTTGGTCAGATGCACAGGGAACAAGCCGGACCTGGGGCTGCCATCCTGAGTTTGAGGGTTCGTTGGAACCTACAGTCTCTAGTCAGTCGGTCAGAGGCACAGGGAAGAGGCGAGGCTTGTGACTGGTGTCGTGTGTGTATGTGTGTGTGTGTGTGTGTGTGTGTGTGTGTGTGTGTGTGAATGCTTGATCTGTGGGATCCGAGGCTATCTCTGGCATAGTGTCAGCGTTGAGTTGAATTTTTGAACACCCTGTTCATGTCTGGAAATTGTTGGTGTTGGGGGAACCCCCTTCTCCTCCGTTGGAACTGGGTCTTAGAATGCTATAGGCAGTCCCCATATAACATGGCACTTCCATATCACGGCTGTGAGAATCAGGGGAAGCCCTTGTGCCTGGAACTCGGTTTCTCTGTAACACGGTTTGAGAATTAGAGAAATCCCTGAACAACATGGAGTGTAATAAGAGCTTTTAAGAGCAAAAGATATCTCATCATATAATGAAATTTATAAAGATCTCTCAGCTAAAAGCAAACAATCTAAAATAACAGATGTTTTTGCAAACAAGTACAGAATAGAAGTCAAGATTATGCTGAGGGAAGTTCAGAGGATGAAGATATCTTGTCGAAAAGAAAATGCCCTCAGTTAATGGTGCTTAGTAGTGATGACGAAGAAGACATTATTTAATACATATTAACGTGTTATACTTTTGGCAAAAATTGCCTTAATAAAGATATTTCTCTTAATTATAAAAATGTAATAGTATGTTTTTTTAATTTGTGGAATCTAACCCCCATTTTTGTATTAGCTCTTTGTTTTGTGTAACACGGATTTGCATAACACAGCATTAAGGACCTAACAACCACGTTATATGGGGGTTACCTATGCTTAAAAAGCCATTCCTCAGGGGTTCCCTGGTGGTGTAGCGGCTAGGGAACTACCCCCCCAAAAGCCATTCCTCAGGGGTTCCCTGGTGGTGTAGCGGCTAGGGAACTACCCCCCCCAAAGCCATTCCTCATCTCTGGGTTTCTGTGAATGTTTAAGAAGCAAACACAGAGCAAACACTTAGCACTGTGCCTAGCTCACAGAAATTATTAGGAGGAGGATGGCTCCTTAAAGCCATTGGCTGGGATCTTCCAAGTCACCACCTCCCCAGGACCAAATGTGTTCCTTGGCCAGGGCCTTCCTGGTCTGGCCACACCTGAACACTTCCTGACAGCCCTTCCCAGCTGCTTCCATGGACACTTGGGATTCTGAGCCCATCATGATGGCTGACACCCACAGGCATGGCCGGGAGACCATGAAGACCAGTAGATGCCACACAGGCTCTGCCAGGGATGGAGGAAGCACGGGCTGACCCTGCCTCGCCAGCGAGCAAGAGTGGGGCAGGGTGTGGTGCTGGGCTTTGGGGGGTGGCTGTGTTTTCCAGCTCACACATCAAGCAGCTGCGTCCTGGGGACACCGGCTTCATTGACTCACCTGCCTGTTGTCCTGACCCTTCCTGAACACTTGCTTTGTGTCATACTTGTGCTGGGATGAGGGGTGCAGTACGACCAAGGCCGCTGCTCTCGTGGAGGCAGAGAATCTAGAAGGTTGTTAAAAAGTGAGGGAGAGGCCGAGGCAGCCTCAGGCAGGGTGGTCAGGGAAGGCCTCTCGGAGGAGGTAACATGTGAGCCAAGACTGGAATGGGGAGAGGAAAGGCATTTCAGGTAATGGAAGGCTCTAAGGAGAGAAGGCGTGTGATGCTCTGGGAGTGCAGCGTAGCTGGGGGTTGTGAACAGGAAGGAGAGAGTCCATGTGAGATGAGGTCAGCGAGGTGGGCGGGACCTGGCTCGTGTGGGGCACTTGTGTGAGTTGCTGATTGCTCCCTAATAAATTTCCCCAAAGCTTGAAGGCTTGAAATGACATTGGTCATCTCACGGTTTCTGTGGGTCAGGAATTTGGGTGCAGTAAGCAGGGTCCTCTGGCTCAAGGGCTGTCCCAGGTGGTAACTGAGGCATCAGTTTGGCTGCAGTCATCTCAAGGCTCAACTGGGGAAGGATTTGCTTCCAAGCTCACTGTTGGCAGGATGCAGGTGGCTGCTGAATTAAAGATCTTCACATCCTTGCTGGCTTTTTGCAGGAGACCACCTCAGTTCCTTGCCACAGGGTCCTTTCCCTAGCTGTTTGATTCATCAAAGCATTCAAACCAGGAGGGCACTAGAGAGAGGCCCACCAGTGGGCAGCTACCGCCTTTGGTAACCTAATCATGAAAGTGACACACCGCCACTCATGCCATATTCTGTTCATTTTAACTGATTCGCTGAGTTCAGTTTGTCCCCCAGGGGAGGGGATGCCACCAGGGTGTGATCGCTGAGGACCATAGCTTCCTCACCCAGTGTGGTGCTTGAATCCGAATCTGAGTGCAGTGAACTGAGTAGGAGCTCACCCACGGTATTTGGCCATTTGGCCTCCAGCGGAAAAGAAAGGGATCTCACACTGCAAGAGAGAAGACTTTGCAGCTGTAGAGGTCAGAATGTGAGCCAATTGAGGGATGTTGTCCTGATTCATCAGGAGAGTTAAGTGAGGTAGTGAGCTCCCTGTCACTGGAGGCGTGTGAGTAGAGCCCGAAAGACACCACCTGAGGAATGTTGTAGCAGGACCTTACAGGTTGGGCAAGACCCGAGCATTTTTATGTAATTAAAGTCTGCTTCGTGGCACAACTGAAAAGCCCACTCTTGGGAAGTTCCTCCTTGAAACAAAACAAAGCAAAACAGGCAGTCCTGAACCCCTCAGTGACCATCTGAGTGGCCTCAAGCAGAGATGTGGACCCCTTGCTCCCACCCCTGGACGCCGAGGCTCAAGGTCTCCTCATACATTCCTTCCCAGAGACGTCACTGCTGCCACCTCCCGGGAGGAGGGCCCCCAGGGAAGCACGCCTCGGAGGTGCAGTTATGGCCGCCTTCGTTAGTACCGTCACCTGTTTAACAAGTGCACAGTGAAGTCCACGTGCACAGGCTCTCCACCTGGACCTGCCTGGGTTCCAATCCTTCGCCCTGACCTCTCCTTCACTGAGTGAGCAGGTTGACAATTTCTCTGAGCTGCGGTTTCCACGTCTCTGAAAATGGGAAAAATAGTGCATAACTCTTAGGTGTGTTGTGAGGCTTAAAGAACTAAAACAGGACCCTGCCTCAGTGTGCTCTAAGGGCCCCCAAAAAAGTTAGCGATGACGATGGTGACGAGGATTGCCAGCTTGTCGATTTATCTGTTCACGTTGTTCAGCAAACGTTTCTTGGCGCCTGGGCATTCACACCCCTCCACACCGCCCACCAGCTGGGCGTTGAGCTGAGGGGAGTTGAGCGAGCCCTGAGGGGTGGCCCTCCTGTGGTCCCCTCATGTGTGAGTTTCCCATGGCTGCTGTAACACATCACCACCAGCTTGGTGCTAGGGGAGAATCGGTGTCTTTTCCAGCCTCAAGACAGTTGTCCACACTCTGTAGCTCATGACCCCACCGCTGTCTTCAAAGTCAGCCGTGTAGCATTTTCAGATCTCTCTGTCTCTGACCTCTGCATCCGTCATCCGACCCAGACCCTCCTGCCTCCCTCTCGATGACACGGGGCCTACCTGGGTAATCCAGGGTCATCTCCCCTTCTCCAGATCCTTATCTGCCATGTGAGTCACATGCACAGGTTCTGGGGGCTAGGACAGAAACACCTTTGGGAGACCATTATTCTGCCAGCCACCCCTGGGTCCACTACCTTCTGTCTCTCCATATTCTCTCTGGGATTCTATCCCTTTGAATGAAACTTCTGCCTCTGATGTTCCTCTGCCCTCCCTTTGTCCAATATTACTCACCCTTCAGGTATCCACCCCACCCCGAGGTTATTTCTAGTTCCCAAATTAGATTAAAGCCCCACCTTGTAAGTCACCTGCCACCCTAGCGTCACAGGTGCTGTTCCTTATTTTTGCCTGCCCCCTTCCATCACTCACAGCCTGCTAAGGGCCCGGACTGCTACATCCTTATACCTGGCACAGCACCTGGCACTGCACGCTCCTGGCAAACACCTGTCAGTTAGAATTTAGTGGCTGTCTCCACCCCTCCTGCCCTCCTCCAGCTTCCTTGTTGCTAGTTGCTGGTGTATTCCTAGGGCTGCTTAACAAAGTGCCACAAACCGGGTGGCTTCGACAACAGAATGTGTCATGTCCCAGTTCTGGAGGCTGGAAGTGCACAATCAATGTGTTGACAGGGTATGTTTCTTCTGAGAGCTGTCGGCGAGGTGTCCATTCCCTGCCTCTGCCCTAGCTTTGGGGGCTTTGCTGCAATCTCTGGCATTCCTGGGCTTGTAGATGCATCACCTGTATCTCTGCCTCCACCTGCACAAGGCGCTCTCCCTGTGCATGTCTGTGTCCAAATTTCCCCCTTTTATAAGGACACAGTCATATTAGATTAGGGCCCATCTTAATGACCTCATTTTAACCTGATCATATGCAAATCTCCTATTACCAAATAAGGTCCCATGCACAGATACTGGGGGTTAGGACTTTAACATCTTTTGGCAGACACAATTCAACCCATAACATGAGGCTTCTGCCCTCAGAGTGAGTCACACTTGACACCTCAATCATCTTTGCATAATTCGGAAAATATTGGATAGAGGGACTTATTATGTATAATAGACCATTGCGCTGAGGGCTGGAGACTCCATGGCAAGTTCTAGAAGATATCTTAATCCTGCTTTCAAGATTTGCCGGTGAGGAAAAGCAGATGAGCTTTTGGAATGTGCCTGTTTCTCAGGCTGTGTCATCTGGGGGAATGAAAACAAATAGATTTGGTACCTACAAATAATTATACAAACCTATTTCCTTGGCCATGCCTCCCCCCACTTTTTGCTTTTCTGAAGTGTCTCAAAGACTCCCCCAGGGTAATTGCAGAAGGGTCTCATCTCACACACACTCCCAGAGAAGCAGCTCAGCGCAACTTCTTGTCTTTACAAGCTTTGCTACATGGATATGAGGCTTCTCCTTTCAGCCTCAGTAGCAGTATTGCAAAGTAGGTGCTGTCATTGCCCCATCTGAGATGCAAAGAAAGTGAGGTCATTGTCTAATGCTGCACACCGGTGAAGTGGTGGCGCTTTGCTTTGAACCCTGTGTGTCTGACTCTAGAGCTTGAGTCTGTAACCCTGGCTTGGTATGAAAAATCACCACCCCAAGTTGATGGGAGAGAAAGCACTTTCACAGGGAAACAGGGCACCATAGGGTCAGAGGTGAATTTGGCCCCAATGCTTATACAGACTATATTCCACCCCCCACCCCCCTTTTAAGGGACTAGAGCTTATGCACAATACCATATACAAATTTAAGCGTATAGCTGAAGGCATTGTTTTTCAATAGCATATTACAAACATTTCAAACATATAAGAATGTTGCAATGGACCCATATACCCAGACATCTAGATTCTAGGTTCACATTTTGTCATACTTGCTTTGTCACACCTCTGTCCATCCATCCATCCATCCATCCATCCATCCATCCATCCTTCAACCCATCAATCCATCCATCCATCCATCTATCCATTCATCCATCCTTTAATCCATCCATCCATCCATCCATCCATCCATTCATCTTTCCTTCCTTCCTTCCTTCCTGCCTTCCTTCCTTCCTTCCTTCCTTCCTTCCTTCCTGCCTTCCTTCCTTTTGCCTACCCATCCCTTCCTATTTTTACCCACCCTAATTACCTTATTCTTTAATGTATTCCAAAGAAGTTGCATTATCAATACCGTCCCCACTAAATAGTTCACCATACAGAGTATGAACCGGAATTCAGTATCTGTACATAGATGTTTATCTTTGAGATCAAGTTTACATTCCATGGAATGCACAGATATCATGTAATTTGCTAACTTAGACAACACACACATTGGTGTAATCCAAACCCCTATTAAGATGTAGGACATCAGCATCACCCCAGAAGGATATAGAATATTGCCTCTCCTATTTTTTTCTATAGTTTTTAAAATTTAAGTATAGTTGGTATATAATATTATATTAGTTTCAGGAGCACAGTATAGTGATCTGATGTTTACATACCTTACAATGTGATCACCACACTTAGTCTCGTCATCTGCCACCGTGCAAACTTATCGCAGTGTTACTGACGGTATTCCTCTGTGTCTGTTCCACCCATTTCCCACTCTGGCAACCATCGGTTTGATCTCTACTTCTATTCCTCTTTTCTGTTATGTGAGAATATAACTTAGATTCAGTGAAGTCTATAAATCTTATAGGTGAATGACTTTTTCTGAGAACCACAAGCTTTTAACCATTGGGTCGTCCTTGCAATCACTTCTCTTCTTGATCACTGGATTTTGTTTTTGGGCCAGATTCTGGTATTGATATAATTTGGTGGTTCTCAGTTAGGAGTGATTTTGCCCCCAGAGGACAGTTGGCAATGTCTGGAGACATTCTGGTTGTCACCACTGGGTATGACGGGGCAGGGGTGGGGTGGGGAGGTAGCAGTGCTACTATCATCTTGTGGGTAGAGGTTAAGGGTGCTGTTAAACACCCTATAGTGCACAGTACAGCCCCCCCACAGCTAAGGATTATCCAGCTCCAGTGGGCCCTAAATCCTTAGAATTACCCAGATGTGTCTGGATTTGAGATTGAGTCAGCCTTGGCTCCATCAGGGGGTCCTGTGTACCACACACAAAGAACTGCCAAGGTCAGAAGGAGAGTGAAGCACGGGAGGGTACAGAAAACACAGAGCGTGGAAACCCATTTGCCTTTTCAGCCACATCTGTCTCATTTACCTCTTTGTGTCCAGTGCTTGGTGCCTGGTGATTGGTCAATAAATGAATGACTGTTAGCAAACTCTACATTTTTTGCACACCTACTGGGTATCAGGTACCCTATGCAGGATCTGTGGATCTAGGGTATGCAAGAAATAAAGACATAGATATGTGAGCATATGGTGAGGTTCTTTCACTGGAAAGTTCCGGAATGCTCTGGAAACAGGGAGGGGAGTTAATGCACTCTGTCTGTGTGAGGCAGTGGGTCTTCAGGGCACACAGCAGCAAAACCTTTGAAGGAGTGCCTGAAGTGGGGGCAGGCAGTCCTGGCAGTGGGAATAGCCCCGGCAAAGGCTTGGAGGGGGAAGCTGTGTCACACGTTGTGAGGAAGCACGGGTACTTTGACAGGGCTGAAGCACTGGTTTAGGCGGTAATGGTGAGTAGGTGAAGGGGGGAAGCAGGTCCCGGATCAAGGGAAGCCTTAAGAGCCCGACTGGAGAGTTTGCACTTGATCCTGAGGGGGATGAGAAGGCACTGAAGAATTCAGACTGGGGGTGGGGCCTGGCTGGTTCTGCATTTTTGAAAGGTCAATTTCTTGGCTGGGTGGAAGGGAACTCAGGGTGGGGCTGGAGGCAAAGGATGAGTAAAGAGGCTGTTGGAAGTCCGAGAAGGTGAGGGCCTGAACTAAGGTAGTGTGGGTGGCAGAGAGTCAAAAATTACGTAGAAGCTTCTGAGGAGGGAAAGGAAGTCCATGATTGTGTTTCACAGAGCACAACCCAGAAAGCTGGTTCCAAGAGCTGCTAGGCCCTCATATGGCTCAATTAAATAGAATAGGTGTCCTTCTCAAACCCATGGAGGATATCCTAGGAGTTTATTTATTTATTTATTTATTTTTATTCAACAAATTGTTAAGGGCCTAGTGTGTGCCATCCGTGGGGGAAATAGGCATAACTGAGATAGACCCAGCCCCTGCCCACCTGGGGAGATGGAGACAATAGGGAAGTGAATGTATGGATCCTAAAATAATTAGAAATATAGAAACTTGGCATGTGCTAGAGAAGAAGTAAAGAAGATAATGAGGTGGCAAGCCATGGAGATAGCAGGACAATTTGTGGGATGGTGAGGGCAGACCTCTTGTGGAGGTGACATTTGATTAGAGGCTTGTGGGATGCGAAGGAACCAGTAGTGTAGAATTCCAGGCAGTGGGAAGAGCATATGCAAAGGCCCTGAGGCTGGCAAAGACTTCATGTGTGCTTCCAGCAGGGAGACCAGTGCCATAGAGCAGAGAGGGGAGAATAAAGGAAAGGGAAGAGGAGGCCAAGAGGTGTCTGGAGCCAGGCCCAAGGACTTGGTGACAAATTTAGATTTTATTCCTAGTTCGGCATTAGGGCATTGGAGGGTTTGAACAGGTGAGCTATAGAGAATGACTTAGCTCAGAGTTAGAAGGGATGCAGGGCGCCCTATGGGCAGGGTGTTCTCATTGTTCAGGTGAAAAAATATTACTCGGACAGGCCTTGGTTCAACACCACCCTCTGCCAATTGCATTTGTAAAATTTTAAGTTAATTCTTAGAAACATTTCCTTGAGGTGTAACATCACCCATTTAGGGCACAAACTGTCCTCATTGTAAGTGTATGACTCAATGAACTTCTACATATGTGTTACCTTCCCACAGTTCAGAGTGTGGAACATTCCTTTCGTAGGGCTCATGGTTTCTTGGCCTCCACAGTATTGATATTGGGGTGTGGCAGTCTTTGTTGAGGGGCTGTCTGTGCAGGATGCTGAGCACGGACCCTGGCTACCACCCACTAGATACCAGTGGCACCTACACCTCTCCGGATTTTATTTTTCTGGAAGTTTTTGACTTTTGACCATCTTCACCCATTTCCCCACCCCCCACCCCCTTCTGGTGAACACCATGTGTTCTCTGTATTATTGAGTTTTTTTTTTAATTCCATGTATAAGTGAGATCATACAGTATTTGTCTTTTTCTGACTTATTTCACTTAACATAATGCCCTTGGGACCATTCTTGTTGCCACAAATGGCAAGAGTTCCTTTTTTATGGGTGGGTAGTCCATTGTGTGCCTACATGTGTGGTGTGTGTGTGTGTGTGTGTGTGTGTGTGTGTATGTGTGTATCTTGCACTTTATCCACTCATCTATTGACGGGCACTTAGGTTGTCTCTATGTCTTTGCTATTGTAACTAATGTGGCAATGAACATGGAGGTGCAGGCATCTTATTCAGATAGTGATTTTTTTTTTAAAGACATATCAATTGTTTTTGTTTTTGTTTATTTATTTATTTATTTTTGCATTTCGGTATGTGGGTAGCTCCCTGACTGGGAATCGAACCCAGGCCGCAGCGCTGACAGCGCCAACGCCGAAGCCTTAAGCCACTACACCACCAGGGAACTCCCTGATTTTTTTTTTTTTAATTATTTTTTTTGGCTGTTTCCTGGCTGGGAATTGAACCCAGGCCGCGATGTTGAGAGCTCCAATGCCTAGCCACTACACCACCAGGGAACCCTGAGATAGTGATTTTGTTTTCTTTAAATAAGTCCCCAGAGGTGGGATGACTGAATCATAAAGTAGTTCTATTTGCAATGTTTGAGGAACCTCCATACTGTGTTCAATTTGCA
>PVJL010014723.1:0-26964 GCA_004026885.1 Lyroderma lyra
GCGCGCGCGCGTGTGTGTGTGTGTATGTGTGTGTGTCCGTGGGGTTTAGGATGGTCAGTCCTAACACAGTAGAAACAGGAATGAGTCATTTGTCGGCTTTGAGATGAACTTGGTCACGTGGCTTTAGCTCCAGCCTGTGTGTGCTGTGTGTCCGCAGTCGTGGGGCCCCTGTTATTTCAGGGTGCTTCTGGAATGTCTCGGGTTCAGTTCCTGTGTGATTTCTCTCTTTGCTGATGAAGACAAGCGGGCTTTGTCCCCTAGCGTCCCAACACCCTTGAGCAGCTCTGTGTTCCCGCGGCTTTGGGCGGTGACCCCTTTGTGCAGGGGTTGTGGGGGGGGCCTACTGTCTCTGGTGGCCCCTGCTGGGTGGGGCAGCCTCCTGGGGCTTCTCCACGCATCTCCAGGTGAGCACTGGAGCCTTCCACAGTGCCTGTGCTGCCGGTCCAGGCTCTCCTGGTCCTTCTGCTATTTCTGGGGAGCGTTCCAGGTAACCTCACAGCAAACGCCCTGTCCCCAGCAGGGGGTGGAAGCATTGCTGTGTGGGTCATCTCCTTCCTGTGCATCCAGCATGGTGACCCAGGTACATCTGTGGTGTCAAGTTCACTTGGTTCCCCGGGCCCCAGCTCCTGAGCCACAGCCTGTCTGGTGTCCCACTGAGGGAGCTGTTGAAAGAATGATGCGGACACCCGTCATTAGCAATATCGCCTCTGTCAGTGCCTGGTGACCCACGGGGCGGGAGGGCCACGGATTCATGAGGAGGTTCCAGCCTGACTCACATGGGCGGTGGGCGCCCTGGACGGCACTGATGGACAATCCTGCCTCCTTCCTCTTCCGTGTCCCCTCCTCAGGAGGCCACCAGGGACCTCTTGTGCCCCGGGGGATGTGGAGGGTAGCATGCACGGGGTGGCCAGCCTGCGAGCCAGGGCCGGGGCCCCGTGACGCTGCTTGTCAACCTGTGGCCGCCATGGGTCCCAGAACCTTCCAGGTGGTGTCCTGGCCCAGGCCCGTGGGTGACAGCCCACCTCGTTGCTGCCGGAATGGAGCAGCTGCCCATTTCAGACGTCTCTGTGTCCTGTCCTGGGTGGTAACACGCCTCTTCCAGCCCCTGTCCCCCTGTCACCCGCCTGCCTCTCCTCAGTCCCCATTCAGGCTCGAGGCTCCCTCCCCGCTGGGCATCCACCAGCACTAGATGTCATTGCTTGTCACCGTCCCCTCTGCTGATGCCCCAGTCTAAGTCCCCGTGCTTCTCCCCGTGGCCACGGCCCTCAGCATCCCGAGGGACCCTCTGAGACACAAGGTGAGAGTGCGGCTCTGCCTTGGCCGCTCCCAGAGCTCAGGCCCGTCCGCTGAGTGAGGAGTCTGAAGGAAGCACAGAGGAACGCGAGTCCACATGGTCGGGTCGTGGGTACTTCGTGAGGGAGGGACACAGTGGGGACAGGTCACTGTGTCAGGAGGCGACGGAAAGTGTCCTGTTAAATCCAGGGACCTGTGTGACATGCCCAGCTTTCCCTGTTTGCATTTCAGTAGGAAGTTGTCTGTGCCGGGTCCCCTTAACCTGTCCCCGGGGGCAGCCCTGTGGGAGCTGGAAAGCCAAGTACAACAGCCGTCTGGGGTCTCCGATGAGCTTCAGTCCTGTGAACCCCGAGCCCTTCCTGCGTAGCAGGGCGAGTGCTGGTGGTCACGGGTCCCCAGCAGCGTGGGGGACAGCGCTGGCCAGTCCCAGACGGCAGCTCCGCCTGCATTTTGGAAACTACAGGGTGTAGTGAGGACAGTGACGGATGGCATCGTAGAGCAGCAGACGGAGCGTCTTTGAATCAGGGACCGAGTCTCCTTCAGGGGCGTTCGCTGCATGTTAAGGGACCCTGTAAGGCTCGTACCTGACGCAGGCAAGCGCCTGCCGTTTCCGCAAGGACTCGGGCTTTCCCGTGCACCAGACCCTGTGCCACCCGTGGGCTTGCCCGGAGGAAGGGCTCCTGGTTAGCGCTGTCTGTCTCTGTCCCACCTGCACGCATGCGCCCACACAGCTGCCTTCCGCTCCCCTTCACCTGTCACCCGTGGGCGTCCTCTGTGTGGCTGGCCAGTGTGACCCGGGGCAAGTGGCTGAGCCCAGGGCCGACTTCTCCGTGACTCCCGTGGGCAGCAGCGCGTGGTGATCCGTGGGCCGCCTTCAGTGTGGATCTGACGGAGGCCGGTGTGCATTGTCACTGTTGGCAGGCTGGTTTGCAAATGGCAGAGGAAGTGGACAGGAAGAGGGCAGCTCGGGGGGCTGCAGATGGGGCACAGATAGTGCCAAGATCTCCCCCTGGGGGCCCGTCCTGGGGCAGCCCCTCTGCGCGCAGGGGCGCAGCTCAAAGCTGGTCTGTGGGCAAGGACAGGGGGGGGGTGCGTGGAGGGGGTTGGATGTCTCCGGCCGCCCACGGGGTACAGCGATCACCTTAGCGGTTATTCCTGGCCCCAGAGCACAGCCTGCGTAAGGACCGCCCTTCACCCCGCTGGAAGCCCGGGCCTGTGGTCCCAAGGGTCGGGTCGGTGCCTCGGACCGGAGGGAGGGGCGTGGCCGGGCTGCGGGCCGCAGGACCCCGCGAAGGAGGGGCGGGGTGGCAGGAGCAGGGAGGGGAACCCGGCTGCCCAGAAGAAAGCAGTTGGATGAGGTGCGACTCTGAGCCGCTGCCCCCAGTGCGGTGCGTCCCCAGGTGGTTTCCAGGGCGCTGGGGCTCCGTGCGGAGCTCGAATCTCGAGTGTGTGCGTCGTGTTCGGGAGCCGCCTGGGTGCTGTGCAGGCAGGGACGCGCCTACCGGGGCCGATGGAGGTGAGGGCTGGCGGCCGTTCCCACGGCCTGTCTGGGCCCACAAGCCAGCAGCTGCTTCTGGCCTGGCCTGGCTTCCTGGCGGTGGCCCCACAGTGGCCACCAAGGGCTGTCCCCCTGGGGGAGGACAGGACACCCAAGTCACTTACTACGTCACAGTCCGGCAGTGCGGCCCTCGTGTTCGCAGGGCCCGCGCTTCCTCCTGGCCACGAGCTGCGTCCGCCCCCGGCAGGCAGCAAGCGGGACGGCACGTGTACAAAGGGCAGCGGGATGGACTGGGTGTCCCCAACCCTGCAGGGGGCTTGGCGTGGTCGTCGGGTCCGAAGCAGCGAGGAATGTGAGCAGATTGGGCAGACACGTGGGTGGCCTGACAGAGGTCCACGCCGTTTAATGCTGTGTCGGTGTCGGTTCACTGGAAACAATGTACCTGCTGTAAGCACAGGTCTTTCCGGACTGTGACCCAGCTCCTCCCCTTGCCTTCCAGGTAAAGGGCGACGGGTGCAGCCCCCGTGGTCTCCTCCGGCCGGGTCCGAGCCGTGCCGGCTCCGTCTATACAACAGCCTCACTCGGAACAAGGTAAGGGGTGGGTCCCGCGGGGCTGGGGGGCAGACATGGCCCTGTGAGGGCCCCATGGGCCCTGCCACAACACAGCACTATGTCGGGCGCTGGAGCCCCGGGAGTGCAGGTCGGAGACGCCTCACCACTCACCGTGCGTCCAGTGTGTGGCCCTGGCAGAGCCGTCCTCGGAACCCACCCCGTGTGGCACGGCCGAGGGCGCCCTCAGTCAGCTTTTGCACCCCCCCCCCCCCATTCTGAGCCGAGCCAGCTGTCGGCATGCCTGCAAAGAGGACAGTTGGTGGCAGCAGACAGCACAGTGCACGCCAGACGAAACGGGCAAAGTGGGCACCAGTGATAGCAGGTTCAGAGAAGGCAGGGCTGGCTGCTAACTGGGCAGGGTCTGCCCACTAACTGGGCAGGGTCTGCCCTGCTCCGCATGGCCAGCAGCCCCAGACATCTGGCAGGGGGCCCCAGGTTTCCATCAGGGAGCACACTCAGCACACAGGGGCCCTCTTTGGGACCCAGTGGTGACAGTGGCCCTGGGTTGGCCTAGACGGTCAGACCACTCTGTGGCAGTGGGCAGAGCAGCCAGGACGGCTTCAATCCAGCAGGCCTGGCCCCTGAGCCAGGCTCCTCCCGGCGTGTGGGCCCTGGGCACTGGCCCGAAACCTGTTTCTAGAAGCCCGTACAGGCCCTTGCGCGTGCTCGGCACAGGCCTGGCACGTCGCGGGTGCTCAGCAAACACGAGCTGCGTTCGTCAGGGCGGCGGCGGCATCTGCACAGAAAACAGCCCCCCCCGCCCCCCGGTGACGAGGACCCCGGAGCAGGAGGCCCTGCGCCCAGCCTGCTGGCCACCCCCTCTGGGGAGAGTCGCCTTCCAGGGTCTCCCTGGGCTCCCCTCCCCACCCACACTGGTGACTTTCTTCAAGCGGAACGATCCTTGCTGAATTCCGAGTGAACCAACCCGCAGCACGCTGCCGGAGGCTGGCGTGGGCACCCCGTGTGTGCCGCCCCGTCTCCTGTGATTGTCCTTGTTATTTCCATGTAGGAAGTGTTCATACCTCAGAACGGAAAGAGAGTGACATGGTACTGCTGTGGGCCGACTGTCTACGACGCCTCCCACATGGGACACGCCAGGTGGGGACCTCTCAGCCCTGCACAGAGCAGTGATCTGCTACAGGGACCTGAGATTTCAAAGGAGATCCACCCTGAATTTCTAGCTTTTCATGAGCAATCCTTCCACTCACAGTGGAGGAACTGCCGACACCGGTAGCCCAAAGGAGATGCCGCTGGCCCACTGTTAACGCCCCGGGCTCCGCTGCAGGTTCCTGCCCCGTGTGCCCTCGTTTCCCCTCACCCCGCAGCTCGTGGGGGGGCCCGGGTGCCGTTTCCCGGAGGCCGGCGCGGTCCCGGGCTGTGGCAGGCACGAGGCGCTGTCTCTTGGGGCAGTGCCACAGAACCCTGCCCTTGCACGTGGTTTGACTGCAGTGCCAAGACGATGTGCACACTTTGCAGTTGGGAAGGGGTGTGCGCTCTTTGCTTTAGGTCCTACATCTCCTTCGACATCCTGAGAAGAGTGCTGAGGGACTACTTCAAGTACGACGTCTTTTATTGCATGAACATCACGGACATCGACGACAAGGTGAAGGGCGTTTCAGGACTGAGTGTGGGACAGCAGCTGCTGTGAGGGAGTTCGTGACTTGGGGACGAGTAAATAGGCGGGCGCGAGCCGTGCACGTGACGCGCACCCCTCGGCGGACTGGCATCACGGTCCACGCACACGGCAGTGTCGGGGGGCCGGGTCTTAGCAGCCGTGGGAGCCGTGGGGCCGGGGCCCCGCTGGAGACGTGCTAAGGGCAGCGCCTCGTGGGAAGGTTCGGGGGAGGCAGTGCGTGGGAAGTGGGGGCTGGCTTCTTTCCTCGGCATCGGAAAGACCGCGTCTGGGCAGTCGCAGCGCCAGGAGGGGGACCCCGCGCACCTGCTGTGGTTAGGGGTGCAGCGGCCGCCCGCTGCCCCGGGCGCACGCGGGCTGCGTCACCATGCGTCCCCTTGTCCCCTCGCAGATCATCAGGCGGGCCCGGCAGCACTGCCTGTTCCAGCGCTACCTGGAGAGGCGGCCCTGCGCCGCTCGGCTGCTGGAGGACGTGCGCGCCGCCCTGAAGGTGGGTCCTCACTGGTGACCCCCCGAGTCCTGCGCGCGGCCCCGGCCCCTCACGTACCTGGCACGACAGCCCCTCCCGTCAGGCCTCACCGACCTCACGGGCCGGACGCCGTGGACGGGCCGGCGCCTGGTCCTGCCGCGTGCAGGCCTGCCGGACAGCGTCCCTGTGCCGCCCGCCTGCAGCGACTGTAACACACCTCCCACGTGGCTGTCGCGGCGTCCGTGTTGAGGTCACGGCCAAGTCAGTACTTCTGACCGATTGCCGGAGCGTACCAGGCCTCTCAAATTGGGAATACTGGCACTTTTTGGAATAACTTGAAGAACTCGATCCTTTCTAGTTTAGTATTTTCATTCGAATGAACAGCATTACAGGCTGTTGTACTACACACAGAGGTGAGAATAAATTGTTTTGTCCTCTTCAGCAATTGCAGTCGTGATGACTGGGTGAGCTTGTGGCACGTTACCTCTGGAAGCAAAAACAGGAGTAAAATGAGAACTTAGCAATCTTGTAGGCCCAGAAGGGCAAGGCCCACGCGGCTGAGGGCACCTTTGTGATGGCGGTGATGGGTGGCACCTCCCGAAGTTGCGGGTGATGCTGTGTCACCCCAGCCCAGCCTTAGGACAACTCTGACACCCACTTTGCATCAGAGAAATGGGGGGGGGCAGGGTCTCCTAGCTACCGCCCTGCCTCGATGACCGTCCCCAGGACACAGACCCTTCCCACCGGCCCCCTTGGTGATCGCGGCACTGAGTGGCGTTCACAGTGCCCCTCCTTGTCACTGCAGCCCTTCTCGGTAAAGTTAGACGAGACCACCGATCCTGACAAAAGGCAGATGCTGGAGCGCATGCAGGTCGCCGTGCAGCTCGCCGCCGCTCCGCTGGAGGAGGCCGTGCGCTCTGGGCTCGCCGCCGAGGACACCGACCGCCTCGCGCAGGTGAGGCTGTGGGCCCGCCCTTCGCTCCGCGCCCCCCCGCCCCTGCACGCACTGTGTCACCTGCGTCCTGGCGCACAGCGCCCTGGACCCCCCACCTGGCCGCTGCGGTGTGACAGTGGCCGGGTCAGTACGTCTTCCACCCCACATCCTGCTGCCCACTTCCTGGAGTGAGATCTGGGGGCGCGCGGCCTCCCCCCACTGCCCTCGGAATGTGGGGGGAGGGGCCTCCTCAGACCCATTCCACGATTCCCCTGGGGACTCTGCCAGGACTTTCCACGTCACGCCCGGAAAGAGAGCGGGAGGTTAAAGTCGAAATGAGCTGTGGGCCGTGGGCACCCTGCTGAACGCGCAAAGGCCTCCTTCAGGCAGAAGTAAGGGCGCCCGGCCCCCCACCCCCACCCCTGCAGCGGTCCCCTGGCCCGGTCAGCGCCCTGCTGCCTTCTCCCTTACGCCACCACGCCCTGCCGCCCGCCCTCTTCAAAGCCGGTGCAAACATTGAAACCTGCAGGCGGACGTGGGCAGGGGAGCAGGAATGCACGCCCCTGCAGACCCCGGCCACCCCGCCCTGGCCTCACCCTGCTGCGTCCTCACACGGCAGGTGGCCTGAGCGTGCTTGTGGGGTTGCGTTCTGAGTTAGGGAAGGGTCAGTCTCCGGTCTCGGCGCACACTTTCCTCGGGTGTGCCTCCGGGAGGGGCCGGCGGCCACTCTGCACCCCCGCTCCCCGGGCCTCGTGAGTTCTTCCCTGTGGTTTCACTCGTAGCCTTTTAAAAAAATTGTAAAACACACATAGGACTGACCGTCCTAACCGTTGTAGACGTACGTTTCAATGACATTAATGACAACCCCCACCTCCGTCCGTCTCCCAAACTGAAACTGTCCCCATTCAACACTCACTACCTGTCCCCCAGCCCCTGGCACCACCGTCTGCTTCCTGTCTCTGTGACTCTGATCCCTCCAGGGACCTCCTGTGGGTGGGATCACATAGGACGTGTCGCTCTGTGACTGGCTTATTTCACCCAGGACAATGTCCTCCAGTCCATCCACGGTGCGGCAGGTGTCAGAGTGTTCTCCCTCGTTAAGGCTGAGTGACAGTCCCGTGTGTGCAGGGACCACATCTTGTGTGTCCGTTGCCGTCAGATCCCTTCCGCCTTGTGGCTGTTGGAGGACTGGGGCCGTGCCCCGGCGCCTGGTCCGGGTGCTCCCAGGTCTCTGCCCCCTGAAGTGGGCCTGCTCGGCTCAGGTGGCAGCTCGGCGGTGTGCCTCCTGAGGACGCAGCGTGCGGTGCCCCGGCTCGTCCCCAGCCCCCACCCCTGCCCCCGGCTCCTTTGTGGTCAGGGTGCGCCTTTCTCTGCTGACCCGGATGGCCAGCGCCATTGCATTGGTCCCTGCTGCGACATCACGAGCCCAGGGACCCCGTCCTCAGCCGTGTGGGCCGGGCCCTCAGAGTCATTGCTTCCGCTGCCATTGCCATGCTTCTGGTCCCCCGCCCTGCTTCTCAGTCCCCCTCCGACCCCCCCCCCCCAAAGTGCATCTGTCCCCTCTTCTCCGTCCTCAGGTCCCCCCGCAGTGCCCGTCCGCGCTCCCCATCAGGTCCCCCCCGCAGGGCCCGTCCGCGCACAGACGGGCTCTGCCCACCTCCTGACCACCCGCCGTCTCCCATCGTGAATTTATAAGTGCTCGGCTGTGCGGCTGTGGGTGAACACCCCGCACGCACCCTAACCTCAGCAGTCGGAGCTCCCGAGCTCGCCACGCCTCCGAACGTCCCCGTGTGGAGCCCGCGTCTGTCTCCGTGCCGAGCCGTCCGGGACAGCGCGTGGGCTCCCAGGAGGGGCAGCTCCACGCACCAGGGCTGTGCACGCGTGTCTTTGAATTCAAGGCCTCGCATGGAGCAGATGGACCCACTAGCCGTGACCCCCTAAAACTGGTTCACGTGTGGGCGTGCTGTTTCCCTCTCTCAGGTGTTGCTGGCAGAGGCGAAGGACTTGCTTTCCGACTGGCTGGACGCGACACTTGGCAGCGGGGTGACTGACAACTCCATTTTCTCCGAACTGCCCAAGTTCTGGGAAGCGGAATTCCACAAGGACATGGCAGCCCTGAATGTGAGTGTGGCCGTCGCCCCGCCCAGCTCGCGGGCCTCAGCGTTCCTCTTGCTAACTGGGGTCGGACGTGACGGCTGAGGGCACGAGGGGCTCCCGGCTTCCTCCCGGTGCCTCCGTGGACCTGGTGTGTGCCCACCTCGGCTGCTGTTGGCAGGAGGGAGGAGCCAGCGCTGTGTGTCACCGCCCACAGGTGCTCCCTCCCGACGTCTTAACCCGGGTGAGTGAGTACGTGCCGGAGATCGTGAACTTCGTCCAGAAGATTGTGGACAACGGTTACGGGTGAGCCCAGGGCCCTCGGGGCTGCTGACATTCAGGGGAGCTGTCCCCGGGGAGCCGCCCCCCGCCTCTGAGTCAGGGCCCAGCAGCAGGAGTGCCGTGGCCGTGCTGTCCAGGGCGTCGGTGCCCTGGGGCTGCCGTCACAGAGCGCCAGGGGCCAGGCGGCTGACACAACAGAGTTGTGGGCCCACAGATCCGGAGGCCAGAAGCCCGAGGTCGAGGCGTCGGCGGGGCTGGTTGCTTGGGGGGGTCGAGCGAACGGCTGTTCTGGGCCCCTCCCGCCACCTCCACACGTTGGTGGCTCTGGGTGCACGTGCCCCTCGTGTCTCCTATTGAGTCCCAGTCTCCTCTCCTGTGAGGCCCCCCCGTCACCTGGGTCAGGAACCACCCGAACTACCTTGTTTTACCTTAATTACCTCTTTAAAGACTCAAGTGCAGGCACATTCCGAGGCCTGGGGTGGGGACTCCCCTGTGTGTGAACTCCAGGGAGCGCCCATCACTTCGCCATGTCGGCAGCCCCCCTCACGCTCACCCCACAGCAGGCCTCTCTCCTCCGTGCCCCTCAGTCCTCAGCAGTCGGGGTGCTGTGTAAGAGAACCCCCTGGGTTTTCGTGGTGTCGGCTGCCGTTGGGACAGGTGCTTATCCATACAGACCCCAGTGCTTCTGTCAGGGCAGGAAGGGCGAGCGGAGGGTGGTGCTGGCCGCACCCGCCCGCTCCAGAGCCCCCGCGGGCTTGCTCTGCACTCGGCCCGAGGGGACTGGCCGGGGGCCGTGGCGAGGCGTCCACTGGGACGCTCGCTTCTGAGACGACCGGTCCCGGGGCCCAAGGCAGCTTCAAGCACGGGCCCCGCAGGTCCTTGGGCATCGGCACCGTGGTGTGGGCTCCCCGAGAGTGTCTGTCCTCGTGCGGCCTCCCTAGGCGGGTGTTCTGCCATATGCCACTCCTGCCCGGGGTCAGTCGGGCTGCCCTGCCCCCGGTTTGCCGTTCTAGCACTTTCTGACTGCGCACAATGCTTTTCACATCTCCGAAATGAGCACTTGCCAGAAATAGCCGGCGGGAGCGCAGAGGGGAATGGACTGTCTGTTGGCAGCGTGGCCCTGTGGGCTGTGCCTGAGCTCCGGGTGACTTGCCCCCCACTTCCCGGGGAGGTGGGGCCGGCGGGGGCTTTGTGCTCCGAGCGAAGTCAAGTGTGAGGAGCTCCCTGCTCGGGGCAGGGCGGCAGGGGCGGCAGAGTGACAGCGCCACCTCCCTCCCCCGCTTAACACGGGCCCTGCAGGGCGACACGAGATCGTGTGCCACAATGAGTGACATGGGCCAGGACCAGGTGACAGAGGATAGATCATCCCAGGCTCCTGGGAGGCGGGGAGCTGTGGCTGGGCCGTGCGTAGGGGTAGAATATAGACGAGAGGTGAGGGAATGTCACCCGGGCTTGTGTTGTCACTGAGGCAGGGGGCAGGGCAGGAGCTGCATGGTGACTGGACCCCAGGCGGAGGGTCTGCAGAGGGACACGCTGCCCGGGGAGGACTCGGCCCCTGCCGCATGACGTGGCCTTGTCGTGTCCCAGCTCAGCGTACACAGCGCCGTGGCCGTGCGGCCGTATCACAGAGCTGGGAAGGGGCGGCCTGGGGCTGGGCGGCCTCACGGTGTCGTCCTGTGCCCCTGGGTCTGCCTCGCTGTCTGCCACGCTCCCCCCGTCCCTGCTTCGTTCTCCAGCTATGTTTCAAACGGGTCCGTCTACTTTGACACGGCGAAGTTCGCTTCGAGCGAGGGACACTCGTACGGGAAGCTGGTGCCCGAGGCCGTGGGGGACCAGAAGGCCCTGCAGGAGGGCGAAGGTGAGCGGACGGGGGCGGGCCCGGTTGTCTGCATCAGGCCCCGGGGACACGCGTGGTTTGCCCTTGCACGAGCAGGCTTGAGCTGCACGGGTCCCCTGCTCTGGCATGTCTTCTCAATACGTAGCTTGTCCTATGACTCCCTTAACTGGTTATTTTCTCTAGCTCACGTCATTGTAAGACTGCAGCGCACACGACGGACGAAATGCGTCCGTCAGCTGTTTGTGTGACCGGGAAGGCTTTCAGTCACCGTAGGCTACTCCTCGTGAAGTTTCTGGGGAGTCAGAAATTACAGGATTATCGGCTGGGCGGGGGCGTTGGCACCCCAGCCACTCCGGTTCTGGAAACTTCAGTGGTGTGGTTGAGGTGGTTTGGGTGGGAATGACAACTTTGGTCATGTGGAGAAATTCGGGTCGGGGTGACTTTGGTGGCAGCTATGGTGGGGACGATCTGGTGGCCATGGGGACGGTAACAATGGAAGTGGCTTGGAGGCGGTGGAAGCTACAGTGATGAGGGAGGCTGCAATAATCAGCCTTCAGATTCTGGACCCACGAGAGGAGGAAACTGTGGAGGCAGAAGCTCTGGCGCCTGCGAAGGCCAGTCCTTTGCCAAACCACGAAACCACGGAAGCACAGCTTAGCCGGAGCGGAGAGCCAGAGAAGGGACAGGGCAGCCACAGGTCGCAGCCAGCACAGAGGCGGCGGGGCCCGGCTGCCGTGAAGGAGCCACGTTTTAGACAGTGTCCTGCGTGCGGGCCAGACCACGAGGGCCGTGAAAGAGCTCGTGCTGGCTCGTTCCGTGGCAAGTGTACGGGTTCCACCCAAGGGCTTTCGGGCAGGCTTCTTTGGCACCCGCGCTGCTGATGGCTCGTGTCACAGTCTGGTCATGATGCAGATCACAGGAGCTGGCCAAGGAGGCACAAGCCCCCCCACGGGCCGGCAGCCAAGGGCACCCTTTGCGGGAGTGAGAACCTCAGGGCCGTCCTGGTGAGGGCACCGTGTACCCACACGAGGGAGATAAAGCCAGCAGGGTTGTGACCTCCCGGCCCAGGAGAGAGTGTGCAGGGCAGGGCAGTCCCATGTCCCTAGTCACTCCCGAGCAGCGTAGCGCGCGCCTGTGACTTGGAGGCTGCGGAGGCTTCCCGGCGCCACTCTGAGCGGCCCTTTCAAAAGGCGTTCCGGGCCAAGCCAGGTGGGGCCTTGGGGCGGAAACCCCAGCTCAGGTCCTTCTCCACCTGTCCACACTGGGTGTGAGCGTGCCTGTCACACGTACAGTGCCAGTGTGTTCTCATGCCCACGAGGGCCAAGCATGTGCCCGCAGCCCCTGGGCCCACGTGGACCCACAGGCGTGAAGCATGGACAGGTCAAGTCCTGCTCGTCTTTCATGACGTTTCCTCCGTCCTCACTTCCGGGTGCACCTGGGGACGAGCCCCGGACCCCGCAGTCCGGGGGGCGGGCGGACCCCTCCGGGGTTCCGGAAGGTGGTTTGGCCATAAAGATGTTCATACTTTTTGCTCAGGTAACTTCACCTTTAGGGCTCTGTTCTAAGGAAATCTCACAACCGGAAACAAACAAGGCAGCACAGAAACACCGAGAAAAGGGCGAGCTGTTGGATTAACAGCATGAGTGGGAGGTCCAGCGGCATGTGAGGCTGCGGACGTTTGTCAGGGCAAAGCAGGCGGCTTCTTGGCGCTACAGGCCCGTGCCTGACCTCAAAAAGTGGCGTTTATGAGGTCGTGCTGCGCTTGCAGCCCTGTGCACTAATGTCTGTCCTTGTTCCGGAATTTACCACAAGGGGGTGACAGCACCCAGAAGCAGCCTTTGGACCTCGTGCCAGGTGGGGCACGGCCAGACCCTTCTGGGCCTGGGCACCAAGGCGTGGGGCTGGGGCCTGCATCCCGTCCTGTGCGTTCGCCAGCTCTCAGCCGGTCGGCACGGGGGTTCCCAGTGTGAGGTCAGGCCCGCAGGAGGTTCCCCTTTCCTCACACCGACGTGTCCCATGGGTCCTGCACGTGGTCTGGAGTCTCCTGTGGGGACCTGCATTCCCTTTTCTGGGGAAAGGCCATTCCCACTGCTCCTGCCAGCCAGCCGGCCGTGTCTGCTGCTGGGGTGCCTGTACAAGGGCAGGACTCGCCCCCTTGGCTTTTGGCCTTCAGGGGCTGTTCTGCAGCATCCTCCCCTCATCTCCCTCTGTGAATGCCCAAGGGACAGGGGGTGTCTTGACTTGCTACCTCCGTCCCCAAGAAGCCGCACACAGGTTCGGCACGCCCTCATGTCACCCAGAGCCACAGCTGGGAGTCACGTAGGCCATTCATGTGAGGTTTCTCTGCACGAGCCAGGGTCCCCGAGCTGCTGCCGCAGCATCGCCTCACACCTAGGACCAGAGCACCATCACTGTGGTTGTCGGGGGGCTGGGGGTGGGGTGGGGGGGGGCAGCGTGGAGAGGAGCGTCTTCGGAAACACAGGTGTGGGTCAGGCCCCGGCTAACGGCCCTGACTTCTGAGCTTATAAACGGCGTTTTCTAAATGTAGACACTGGGGCAAAATCTGGGCAGCGTAAACTTGAAGGAGGGCTTGACTAAGTTAAGGAATGGAAATTAAAGGATGACTGACCAATAGGCACTAAGAGTAGCCTTGAGCTGAGACAGTTGCCCCGTTGGCTGTGCTGAGACCCCACCCCGTGTCCACAGGTGACCTGAGCATCTCGGTAGACCGCTTGAGCGAGAAGCGATCCCCCAGCGACTTTGCCCTGTGGAAGGCCTCCAAGCCAGGGGAGCCATCCTGGCCATGCCCCTGGGGAAAGGTGAGCACCTGAGAAAGCCAGGGGCTGTGGGGGTCAGGGGACACGGTTGTGGGCAGAGCCCCTCGCTGCCTGGTACTTCTGTGGCCTGTCTGCAGCTGGGGCCATGGGTGGCTGGAGCACCTCGGAGGCCTCTCCATCCTGATGGGCTGTGACTCGGAGTATTACAAGCTCCCAGGGACGAGTCCACCCGCTGACAGTCCCTGTGACAATAGGCCCGACACCCAGAGCTGCGGGAAGGGGTACTGGCATCTGCTGCTGGCTGAGTGCTGGGGAGTCTGCAGGTGACACAGCGTCAGCACAGCCTTGGCCCCAGAAAGCCTGTGGGGAGCTTTACAGGAAGGGGTTCCCCTCGGTGTCCAGGTGAGGAACTGAGCGCCTGTCCCAAGCAGGCTCAGAGGCGTTGAGGGTCATGAACGTCGGGGTGAGCGGAGATCTGGAGGTTAGGCGGGCCAGTCATCCGGTCGTTTGCTCTCCAGGGACGTCCAGGGTGGCACATTGAGTGCTCTGCCATGGCGGGCACCCTCCTGGGAGCCTCCATGGACATTCATGGCGGGGGCTTCGACCTCAGGTTCCCCCATCACGACAACGAGCTGGCGCAGTCAGAGGTAGGCATGCCCGACGGGAGTCGGGGGGCCGTCAGCCAGGGCCCTCACTGGGAAATGCGAACCTCGACTGTTCAGTGTGATTTCCCACGTTAGCAGCCTGGCCTTTTGGGACCCACAATTGTCCCCTCCTGGCTGTCTGACCCAGGGCAGACCCTCTGAGCCCCAGGTACCCACCAGAGAAGGAGGCGGCACCTTGTTTGGCACGGCCGGTGCAAACAAAGGAGAGTCCGTGCTCACAGGGGCGGGAGCCCTCGGGCTGGCGGGCGGAGGCATGGCGCCCACCGCGGCGCCCACCGTGTGGCCTACCATGTCCCCCACCGTGTCCCCCTCCGTGTCCCTCCGTGCAGGCCTACTTTGAAAACGACTGCTGGGTCCGCTACTTCCTGCACACGGGCCACCTGACCATCGCAGGCTGCAAGATGTCCAAGTCCCTCAAAAACTTCATCACCATCAAGGACGCCTTGAAGCAGCACTCAGGTAAACACCGGCCGCTCCCGAGGGGTGAGCGCCGCTTCCCGGGGCTGCCGTGCAGGCGGGAACCGCGTGTGTCTCCCCGCAGCACGGCAGCTGCGCCTGGCCTTCCTCATGCACTCCTGGAGGGACACGCTGGACTACTCGAGCAACACCATGGAGTCGGCGCTGCAGTTTGAGAAGTTCATGAACGTAAGTGCCCACCCCCTGAGCTGGTCCCGAGGCGGAGGCCTGGCCGGCACGGCAGGACACAGGCAGAAGCGGCCGCGCGCCCGCGGGGAAGCCACTCGTGTGCTTTGCGGAGACCAGCGCAGCCTTACCCCCCCGCCCCGCCCCCCACCCCCCCCACGCACGCGCTCACCGGCGGGTGTGCGGGACGCACCGGCGTGGCCGCAGGCCCCACGCAGCTCTCGGAGGCTCCTGGGCCGGGCAGCTGTCCCAGCAGCACACGGCACTGTCTAACTCCAGGAGTTTTTCCTGAACGTGAAGGACCTCCTCCGCGCGCCCGCGGGTCTCACCGGCCAGTTCGAGAAGTGGGAAGACGAGGAGGCGGAGCTGAACGCGAGGTGAGGCGGGGCCCCATGCTCCGCGCCGCCCACGTGTGTCCCCCTCCGCGGGGGCCTCTGTGGCTGCTGGCCGCACGGACCATTCCCACCCCTTCCTCTTCTCGCTCAGCTTCTACGACAAGAAAGCCGCGGTGCACGCAGCCCTGTGTGACAACGTGGACACGCGCACCGTCCTGGAGGAGATGCGGGCTCTGGTCAGCCAGTGCAACCTGTACATGGCCGCGCGGAAGGCCACGCGCAGGAGGCCCAACCGGGCCCTGCTGGAGAGCGTCGCCCTGTACCTCACCCATATGCTGAAGGTAGGCGGCCCCCACCGCACGGCCTCCGGGGCGCAGTGCCGAGCAGACAGACGCGCTCTGTCCCCACCCGTCCCTGCTGCATCAGACCCGGTGCAGCCAGTCGTCCTCGCCCTGACAGTCACGTCCCTGTGCCTCCGTTTCCCTCCCATTCTGAGGTCTGGGAAGCAGAACAAGTAGCCTTGACCCTGAGCCCCCTGGTGCAGCATCACGTCACCTCATGCAGGTGGGGCCTGAGGGTGACCTGCCTCCTCACCCTCCTGGTTTCCTGCTGTCCAGGGGCTACAGGCTGACAGAGGGCTGGAGAGGGTGGCGGGAGCCGAGGGGGCACCATGGCCTGGGCCCCGGGGCTCTCAGAGCCACCCGTGGCGTCCACTTCCTGGCCAGGCTGTCCATCTGCCGCCTGGCTGTCCTGTGCGTAGCAGCGTATTTCCGGGACCTAGTCACCAGCTGTCATTCCCCAGGACCTCTTGTCCTGCACAGGTGTTTCTTTGCCTAGATCTTTGGGGCCATAGAAGAGGAAAGCTCCCTGGGCTTCCCGGTTGGAGGACCTGGAACCAGCCTGAACGTGAGTAGAGCCCACCTGGGCCCAGGGTCCCCCAGCCCCAGGAAGCAGTGCCCACTGCCAGGGCACCCTCCTGCCTTCCCCTCCTGGGTCAAGCCTGTGGGCATTGGGAGACTGGCACTAGGTCCCACCGCATTGGACCTTCCAGACTGAGCCTCGGGCTGCGTCTGGCCCCGGCGGGGAGAACTGAGTGCCGTTGGCTGCCGCTCCGTGTGTGGGAGGTCAGCGGGGCCACGATGGCCCTCCTCACTGACCGGCGGGGGGCCGCTACCTGAGTTCAGTCCCCGGGGACCAGACTCGATGGGATGGGTGAGCCAAGCCCTTGAGCAGGCCACAGCCGCCAGGCTCCATGGTTCTCCGACCCTCCCCGCCCGGCCCGTGTGGGCCTGTATTCAGTGCCCGCTGAACCGTCTGTCTGATGGGCCTGTGCCTGTGACAAAATTCACCAGCAGCTATTGGCATCTAGCTTGTAGGTGACGTGTGGGCAGACACTCAGTTTCCACTGTGTGTCCACATCACGTGGGGCAAGTGCACATCCATCCCCGGTCAGGACGGCTCTGATTATGGGATTAGGATGCACACGTAATATTTAAACACGGTCGTTGCTTAAATAAAAATGGGAATGCAGCGTGGAAAGACACAGCCTTTGAAGCTGGTTGCCCACTGCAGATGGAGGGGCGCCTGCAGACGGGGTTTACGGCTGGTTCCCCAGAACAGGGAGGCGGCTCTGTGCTGTGAAAACTGCCACCGGTCGCGGCGCCCACACTGCGGGGCGTTGGGCAGCCACGGAGCTCCTTGTTGCTGTGGTGTCTCCGAGACTTTACCACAGTGGATCCTTCTTTGGTGCTTTCTAGAAAGAAGAGCCATAGCGCTGCTTTGTTCTCTCGTGCGAGTATTCTAGTTATTTTCTTAACAAAACAAAACCAAAAAACTGTAGGTTAAAGACAGTCTGCCTTTGAACTTGCATAACATGCTTGTACTGTTAAATGCCATGGCGGTGGTGTGGGGCCTCAGCAGGCTCGGGGACCGCAGTGGCCCCCCTGAAGCCAGCCTGCCATCGCAGTGCAGACAGCCGGCGGGCGAGCGGGCAGGCGAGGGGGACACGCCCAGTCACACCATTGGAAGCTCGAGGTTAACTTCCAGCGCCCAGCTGTTTCAGGAGCAGGGAGGCAGCTCCCACTCCTCACCTGCCGCACCCCGGGCCGGGCGGCCCACAGCACGCCGCTGCTCCGGTCAGCTGGGCCGCCCTCCCCGTGGTGGTCACCCTGCAGTGGAGACAGAGCCCTCAGACCCCCGGAGGTACCGTCTGTCCCCTGAGGGGACGCCCCAGCCCAGGTGCAGGATTGGGCCTGAGCGTTTGGGTCATGCTGAGGGCTCAGCAGCCCGGCCAGCTCGTACGTTTCGTCATCATTTTGGTGATTGAGCTGCTGGGTGACTAAATGCTCCAAAACATGACAGATGTTTTTTCATAAAGTCGTTATTTCTCCAGCTTGGGTTCCACCCCCGTCAGTGTTCCTTTCCCAGCAGGCTCTGCATTCTGTGGCCTCCATGTCACCACAGGAGGCTAACGTGAACGTACACATGGGTGGTAGGCGGGCCACAGACATAGCTTATTTTGAACAAGTGTAGATAAGGCCCCCCCAGGTGGACCAGCGTCAGACCACTCAGGAACTCGTCCCTCCTTGGGGGGCTGACCCGTGTGCAAGCAGATGGCGGGGTGTTTTAACACCTGCGTGTCACCTGAGATAGGTGTCCTCTGCTGGAGCGCCTCCTGCTGGCCAGCCGGGGAAGGGAAGCTTGCTTTCTGGAGTGGACTGGGTATTGGGGTTGAGCGTGCCCCAAGTCTGGGCGTCCCTGCTGTGCAGCAGGGGTGAGAACTGCTGTAAATGCAGAGGTGAGCTTCTCAGTGAGCAAGCCCCTTCCTCCCACAGCTCGAGGCCACAGTCATGCCGTACCTTCAGGTGCTGTCAGACTTCAGAGAGGGGGTGCGGAAGATCGCCCGAGAGAAGAAAGGTGAGGCCAGCAGCCCCGAGAACTGTAGGGGTCTCCGCAGTCTCCGCACAGCCACGCCCTTCGCTCCAGCCGCATCCTGACTCTCACCCATGGGCGCTGAGAGCTGGGGGTGGGAGTCCTGGGTCGGGGTGCTGGCTACGGCCAAGAGTGGGAGGGGCCCTTCCGGGTCCAGAGCAAGGGTGGCCATGGGTCCCTGGGGCCCTGCCTGGCATCCAGCAGTCCCTGCATCCTGACAGCACGCCCGGGGCGCCCTGGGGTGGGGGCCCAGGCCTGGGGTGCTCTGTGCTTCCTGCTTCCTGTCTCCTGCAAAGTATCGGCCTGAGCTGCTCCCTTTGTCCCCAGTCCCTGAGGTCCTGCAGCTCAGTGACGCCCTACGAGACGATGTCCTGCCCGAGCTCGGAGTGAGGCTGGAAGACCACGAAGGTGTGTTGCGCTCGGCCCTTTCTGGGGACTCCATGGGGCAGGGGGTGTGGGCCATGGGAAGGACGCTGTGCGGGGCTCGTTCTGAAGGCCACAGGGAGAGCCCTGGGTGGGCCACAGCCTCTGTGTTCCACGGTGCCCCCCACCCCGGGTGGCTGGTGGTTTTACCTCCTTGGGTGACCTCGCCAGCGCCTCCTGTCTGAGAGGCGTGTGGGGTCCACCCCTGTGGCCGGGCTGCTCGTGCCGCTAGCCGCCTTTCCTAATGATCTGTCACTTAGGAGATAGCCTGTGTCGTACAGTTGTCCGCGAGTTTCACAGCTGTCTTTGGGGTTTTGCTGCGCAGAAGACGATTAGATTTCTATTTGCAGGGTGGGTAGTTCCCTGTCTGGGAATCGAACCCAGGCCGCAGTGTTGAGAGCGCCGAAGCCTTAGCCACTGCTCCACCAGGGAACCCTCTCTAGATGATTAGTTTTTAAAGATCCCGATTACATCCCTTATTTTATGAGTTCTGGGTTTTCTGTCCTGAGCATTCTCCAGGGGACCATTGGGTGCAGCTGCCCACGGAGGGTGTGGTGGGCCTGGCGGCTGCTTGGGGCAACCACCAGCAGACCCTCACGGGCCGCTTGCTTTTCAGGGCTGCAGACCGTGGTCAAGCTGGTGGACAGACAGACCCTGCTGAAGGAGAGAGAAGAGAAGAAAAGGGTGAGGAGAGCGGCGTGGCTGGAGCGCGCCGTTTGCTGGAGGTGTAGCCGCTGCTGGCCACACGCCCCACCTTTGAGAGTCAGTGTTTACACAGTTATCAAAATCCCAGGATTTACAAACGTCAGGAGGAAAAATGAACGCGATAGGTAGCTAAGCGACAATTGGATCACAACAAAAACATCTTATCTTCTAATGAAGGAGCTCTTTTTAAAAACATAATTCCCAGGGATTCGCTGGTGGTGGAGTGGCGTCGGCGCTCTCACCACCGCGGCCTGGGTTCGATCCCCGCTCAGGGAACCAACCTAGAAAACAAAAACCCCCAGACTTCAGGAGACAATTAGTCACTGTCAGGAACTGTGGAGCTGGCACACGTGGGCACGCCTTTCTCCAAGCTCGCATTGTGTCTCCTTTGCCTGGTGCTGGAGTAGAATGTGCCACAGGTGCCCCCCGCCTGCCCCCACCCCCGCCCCCACCCGGCAGCAGGCTACCATCCTATCAAAAGCCACTTACCAGACTCTCCTGTGACTGTCACCGCCTGGGCACATCTCAGGTGGTCCCACCTCATCGCCCTCCCTTGACCTCTGCCGTCTGGGACCCTTGCTTCACCTCCCCATCCCCTGCCCCCCAGGTGACCTCGTCCAATCCTAAGGCTTCTCTGCCGTCCATCTGCAGTGACCCCCCCAAGTCCTCCCTGGCCCCAGTGTGCCTATGTCCAAACGCCTGTGTCCAGCCACCTGCCTGCGAGGTGGCGCTTGGCCAGGAAGCACCGACCCCCAAGATGTCCGAGAAGGAGCTCATGATTGCACCTCCCCAAGCCTGTTGTCCTTCCTGTCACGAGCTGCTTGTCAGTTCACACAGTGACTCAAGCCAGACCTCCTGAGGCAGCCCGAATGTCCCCCTCTCATGGGCACCCAGCCCTGCTGCCTGCACCCCAACACCCAGGCCTAGGGCTCCCCCTTCCCGCCCACCTTCCCTGCCTGTATGCTGTGTGCCAGGTGGGGAGTGGGCATCCAGCTGTGTCCTGTACCCCTCCACTGCCCTTCACCATGCAGGTAACTCAGGACCCTTACCTGACCCCCAGACCCCGTGACTTAGCACTTGCTGACCTCTGACCTCTCTGCCACCACCACCCCAGGCCCTCACGATCCTACTATCCCTGGTCACCACCGGGCACAGCCCCCTGCCCTGGCTGGCTCATCACACTGATCGTCCCTCCATGTAGTTGTATGGTTGTACTTTGGATCTTCTAATGTGGGCTGTTTGTTCTCTGCCACCCCGTGTCCAGAGCAGGTCGGGGGGTCCCTAATAGGTGAGCGCAGGCCCAGGGCACTGCCTGAGCCTGTCTCCGCACACTGGCTCATCTCTGTCCTTGAGTGGGCAGGCCGGAGTCCCACTCACAGGGCCAGGCCACACCATGGGGGACAGCAGGGGCCCTGTTCTGCCTCCCTCCCCATGAGGGACCCAGGGAAGATCTGACTCATGGAGCTGTGCACTGTCCCCAGGCTGAAGAGGACAAGAGGAGAAAGAGAGAGGAGGCCGCCAGGAAGAAACAGGAGCAGGAGGTATGCTCGTCTGTGTGGTCAGGCCTCTCTGGCAGACACTGGCATTGGACCCGAGCCCTCTCTGTGCGTCCTGGGGCCCGGCCGGGCAGCCTGCCTGCCTCTGATCCCCCAGCGGTGCCCATGGGGAGGCCGGGAGCCCCTAGGCAGGAGACGCGCGCTGAGAGGGCTGCCCTGTGACTGGCTGCGAGCTCCGGTGGCTTTTCCAGACTCGACCGTTCCTGCTGGGTGCGCCCCTGTGAACCCGGTGGCAGTGAGCGCGTGTCTGTGTTGCAGGCGGCCAAGCTGGCCAAGATGAGGATCCCGCCCAGCGAGATGTTCTTGTCAGAGAGAGACAAATACTCCAAGTTTGATGAAAATGTAAGAATTCCATTTGTTCCCCTTCGGAGCTGCGTTGGACCCATTTAACGGGGTGGCAGGAATTTCCAACACTGGGCGGGGCCGCCTCCCTGCACCCTGCGCCGAGCGGCCTCTGGCCCTGGAGTCGTGCCTGGGCTGAGCAGAGGACTGACTGTGAGTTCGCAGTCCCTCACCGGCGGGCCAGAGTGCCATGGCGGACGTGTGTCCCCTGGCCCCATGGGTTCTCATCATGGCCAGGCGCTTCACCTAGACTGTAGGCCTCCCTCACTGGTTCTCCTATGGCCCTGCTACTCGCCCCGGCGGGTGGGCGCCCGCATGGCCATGCTGCTGTGGCTGGGACAGGCGTGCTGAATCTGTGCTTGGGGCCCAGGGTGTCGTGGTGAGGGGGCGCGCAGGCCGGTGGGCGTCCTGGGTCAGGGACCGGGGCCCTCTGACCGTGTGTGCTCTTGCCGTGCAGGGCCTGCCCACCCACGACACGGAAGGCAAGGAACTGAGCAAAGGTCAAGCCAAGAAGCTGAAGAAGCTCTTTGAGGCTCAGGAGAAGCTGCACAAGGAGTATCTGCAGATGGTTCAGAACGGGAGCCCCAAGTGAGGTCCCGTCTGAGCCCGCGTCTGGGACAGCCCCGCACTCTGGCCACGTTTACAGTGGTCCTCGGGCCTAAACTGGGAATTCTGTTCACGGCAACCCGTGCCATCACCGGCTCTGAGAGTCAGTAATAAAGTCTTCCCTCAGCGGGGCCGGGCGCGCTCTGTGTGTGCCGGCGGCCAGCGGGCGGCTGGCTCAGCAGGTCAGCGCCGGGGTGCTGGGCTCAGCAGGGCCGCCTGGGCCGCCGAGGAGCCCTCCCCCAGGCCCCACCGTGCGGATTGCTATCGGCTGATCTCTGCTGTGTGGGCGCCCCGGGAGGCATTTGAGTGGGAAAAGGACAGGCTCAATCCGGCCGGGCCCCTGAGCCCCACACAAAGGCTGCTCAGTCGACCGTCGGGTTCTGATGAGTAAGCGCCGAGCGTCCCGCACGCCAGCCCCACACGCGGCGGCACAGGGCTGGCTCAGCAGCGGGCCCGGCCCCAGCCCGGCCCCGCACCCCACCCCACCCCCACCCCGATCACCGCGGCGGGTCCGGGTTCTGCTCACCTGACAGTTGGGATGAGGGGGAGGACTCCAGGCCGCGGTGTGGGGCGAGCCTTGGCTCAGGGGGTCCCGGCAGAGCCTGTCCCTGCCCCACGCCCGCAGAAGCTTGGCCTCTGGTCGGCTCCACCTGGACAGGCAGCTGTCATCGGTGCCGGGCCCTCAGGTCGGGGAAGCGCCACCTGGTTCTTAGGCGTCGTGATGGCCACGCAGGGCGACACCACCCCTGTGGGCGGGAGTGGCAGGGCCCCCGGTGTAGGCATGCTCGTCCCACTCAAACGATGCTGCCCGAGCGGTGTGACGCGTGCGTGTGCTCTTCGTGGCCGCACCCTGCAGGGAGCAGATTGGGGCACTGGGAGCACCCACAGTCACACGACAGTTGTGAGACATGAGGATAGGCTCTGGGTATCGAGCTGCCCTACTTCTGAATCTTGTAAATCTCTCACAAAAACGTTAAACCAGTAAGAAAAAAGCCCCAATGAAGTGAAACAGACTCCTTCCGGTATCAACTGCTACGTAACAGCACCCGAAAAGCGTGGGGGCTGGCAAACAACCCTGATCAGCTCACAGACTCCGGTGGGTCTGGGTCTGCTGGTCTCCTCTGGGCCGGTCTAGGTCAGATGGTGAGGGTCTGCACACTCAGGCCCGCTCCCGGCCGGGGACACGATCCTGGGGCTGCGAGGGTGTGGCCTCCAGCTTGGGCGTGTCCTCAGATAAACTGTAGGCCTGTGTGGTCTGACCTCAGAAGTCCCACAGTGTGACTGACCGCCCTCCTCCCAAATCCACCCGTGCTCAAGGGGAGGGTGCGGCGGGCTTCCGGGGGGGGGGGGGGGGCTGGAAATGCCCATAGCAGTAGACTCGTCACCGTGGGCATCGTTAGATGCCGGATGAGTGTAAGCAGACTGTTAACCAGCACTCAGGCAGCCAGTAACATCCCCCACGAGCAGGAGGACTGGCTGTGACCTTGCCCAGGGCACGAAGTGGGCCTTAGCTCCGGAAGAGCAGGTTCCCTGCGGGAGATGCCCCGAGGGGCCACTTTCCCAGAGTGCAGCAGCTGACACTGAGAGGTGCTGGATTTTCCAGGACAGACGTGGCCCCAAGTTAAATAGTATGTCCCCCAAATTCACTTTGACTTGGATTTCCACAATGTGACCTTACTTGGACCTAGGGTCTTTGCAGATGTGATTAGTTAGGTTACGATGAGGTCACACTGGAGTAAGGTGGCCCTACATCCAGTATGCCTGGTGTCTCCATAGGAAGAGTGGAGACAGACAGACACACAGAGGCCACGTGATGACAGGCAGAGATGAGCGATGAGGCCACCAGCCCTCCCCAGGAGCCTGCAGAGCGCGCGGCCCCGCCCGCATCCATCTCCGCCTGTGCCGTCCAGAACTTGGGGAGGACGCATTTCTGTTTTTAAGTCTCCAGCCTAAGGTTCCTGGTGTGGCTGCACAGGGACCCCGCAGGGTCCTCCACTCGTATTTATTTGTTCTCTTGAACAGAAGAACACGTCTGAGTACACCTGAAACTAACATGTCAGCTGTACTTGAACAATAAAAAATTATTTAAAAAAACCATCTTTGACAGGACAGATCTTCACATAAATAAGTCTGTTCGTGGCTATACCAGGGTACAGAAAATACAGTCGTAGCATAGGCAAGGGGGACTGTCACTAATTTCATAACAGGACATTTTTACAGGTGCCAGGGAGCCACTCCACATGCGGCCCTCTGCATGGATTCTTGTCCGTTTCTGCCGGAGAACCTGAGACCCAGGGCCTGAGATCTGCAAAAACGTCAGACCCAGGCAGGGTGCTGGGGCGGCCACGTTGGTGTCACTGAGCCTGCCTCCCTGCACACCCCTACCCCGTGCAGCCTGCCCCAAGCATCACCTACCACAAACCTCTAAGTCTGTCATATGCATGTGCCAGGGGCACCGGTGCAGTGCTCACCCACCGCTGGGCTCCCAGGCACTACCTTTGGGGCTTGAGCTGCCCCGAGCTACCTGTAGGCCCTGGAATGCACTGTGCTGCTCACCTGCCAGCCAGTGCCGTGCCCACCCCGACACTCCCTGCTGGCCCCTCCGGCTGTTCTCAGGGGTCAGCTGCAGCACCGCTTCCAGAAGCCTGCCTGAAGCTTTCCCTCCTGGTGCTGGGGACGGGGCAGGAGGTGGGGAGACGAGCACACACTCAAGTGAATGTGCTTCAAGGAAGTGGCATGCTGCCTCAATGGAACTACAGCAGGGCAGGCGCACAAGGAAGGCCTCTCAGAGGAAGGCACTGTCCCGCTGGACCCAAGTGACAGGCGGGAGCCAACGAGGGACAGTAGACAGGGAGGACTTTATATCATTCCCCACTCCCCGGAGGGGCTGTCTTTCCAGCCCAGAAGTGCTGCAGAGGGGCGGGCTGGGGCTGTAGTGCCCCTGCTTTCTCCCGGTGCTGTCTGGGCCACAGGCAGACCCAGGAGCTCGCCCTCCTGGCCCCTCAGCATGGCCCTGGGCTCAGCGTGCAGGCCCAGTGGTGGCACTCTGTCATCCTGAGCATCAGGGCCTGTGGGCCACCAGATGTCCCTTGGGGCCCGATGCAGGCTAGAGTTAAAGGAAAACTGATTGAGAGGGTGGTTAAGGCTATGGACTGGGAAAAAGGAGAAACTGAGAGCTAAGAACAAGAACAGGAGTCTTTAGTGAAGGGGGATGGCTGCCCTGTTTGGCCCGTATCAACAGGACAGACTTCGGAGGAGAGCCTCAGGTGCAGGGACTAGAGGACAGGCCTGGGCTTCAGCTCTAAGACCCCCACGTGTGTCCTCAGGCACTCATCCCCGCCTCTCACCAGTGCAGATGGGTAATCAGAGGGGCTCACACCTGCACTGGGCTGCCCATTGACCAGTGTTGACCCCTCCGCCCTGCTAAGCAGACCCACAAGTGCCTCAGTTTACAGAAAGGTAAATGGACGCACAGGGTCTTGGGCAGGGCCACCGACCTCCAGTCAGGTAGAGCAGGGATCCGCCCGGGAGGTCCAATCCAGGGACACCTGCCTTGCTCTCTGCTGCACGGCCCACTGGCCAGGACACCTGCCAGGGCACTGCTTCAGTGTGTGCTGTGGGCCACCCCCAGGAGGAGCCTGTGTGTTTGACATTGGGAAATAAGGCCTTTGCAGATGTAATCAAATGAAGGTGAGGCCGTGCAGGTGTGTGCTAATGCAGTGACTGGAGTGTCCTTCTAAGGATACACAGAGACACAGGTTGTGTGAAGATGGAGGCAGAGATGGGGGTGATGTAGCCATAAGCCCAGAGATACCCGGAGCCTCAGAAGCTGGAAAAGGCAGGAAGGACCCTCCCCCAGAGCCCTGCTGACACGTCACCTTGATTTCTGCCTCTTAACTTCTGGAACCATGAGAGAATTCATGTCCGTTCTGTTTTCTAAGCGCCCCGTTTGTGGCACTTGGCTAAGGCAGCCACAGGGGATTAAAACAGCATTCTCAACACTGCCACCAATAGAAGGGCTTTGGGCGAACATCGCCCACTGAAGTGACCTAGGGGAAGGCCGCACCCCATGGCTGGTCCATCTTCATTAGATTCCCCGCAAGGACCAGGCCCAGCTACCTGCCCATTGGACAGCCTCCTGAGTACCACTGGTGGCAGGGTGGCAGGTGCTCCACCGGCTGGATGCCACCTGCACCAACCCTCGACGTCTGGCCCGGACCAGATCCAGTGGCTTAGGTGGATTTGAGCCTCCATTTAAATAGGATGAGGAAAGACCTCCAACCTTGAAAATGCCCCCATTCTTGTCTTTTGTAGTGTCTGCCTTCTCCGGCCTCAGCTGTGCCCCACCCTGGCCAACAGCAAAGCAAGGTCATCACGGAAAAGTCGGAAGTCCAAGGCAAGTAGGGATTACACAGAGCCTTCCAACACAGACACACTGGGGGCTGGTTGGGATGTGGGGGTGGGGTGGGGTCACACCTGGGTGCCTCCTGGCCACCTTGGCCTTCTGTTATTAACAGCTCCTCAACCAGGAATCCCGGGATGGTTTGACCCCTCTCCCCTGCCCTCCTGAAACACCGTAAGACAAAAACACCTTGCTAAAAATTAGTTGGAAAATGTTTCAAAGATAGCTCCACCCAAAAGAAAGTTTCTGCGAAAACAGACCAAATGAAGTGAAGCGATTGCAGAAGCCCGGGGCTGCGGGTATGGTTTTCCAACCCGTCACCATACTCAAGTTGTTTTCAGTTCGCTGCTTTTCGACACACTGTGACGTCCCCCAGCCCCACCCCAGCCCCAGGAGCCACACCTGCAGCCCGCCGGCAGCTAGCTGCAGGCTGCTCCGGGGCCTCCTGGCTCGCGGGGTCCACTCGGCTGAGACGCATAGGGCCGCGGGCCTGGCGCTGCCCGGGAGAGACCGTGCGTGTGCGGGAGGCGGGGATGGGTGGTGGTGGTGAGAGAAGGGACCTCACGTGGGAAGCCCAGGAGGCAGGGAGAACCCGCAGACGAGGGAAGCGAGAGGGGAGGCGAGGGGGGCTCCGGGCGCCTGTGAGGCCAGCGCGCGTGTCACTGGAGGGGCCAGGAGGGCGCGGAGGGTGACGCAGGGTTCTACGGGGGTCGGTGGTGCTTGTGACGGGGTGAGCTGCACGTGCGCCCCAGCCCCTTAAAGAGGCGGAAAAACAGCGAGCGGGCGGGCACCGCCTCAGACGTCACGCATGTATTTACATATGGTCCGCGGGTCTGAGCGCGGCACAGCCTCTGATTGGTCGTCTCCGGCGGCGCCGAAGCGTAGTTGACTTGCGCCAAGCCAGTCCAATCACTGTTTGTGTTGCTCG
>PVJL010014724.1:0-27042 GCA_004026885.1 Lyroderma lyra
GGCAGGAGACCAGGAGGACAGACGTGCGAGGCTGCTGCCGGGGGCACGCAGTGCTCTGTTTTACGGCCCAGTTGCTTTTCTTTCACTGAGTAGAAAGAGGACGCTCGAAACGAACGCTCACCATGTGGCGTGGCAGATAGGTAAAGCAGTCCCGGTGGTGGTTCCTTACCCTTCCCGTAAGGCTGCTACGTCCCGCACGTAGTTGCACGCGCTCTGCTCTGTCCGACCGGCAGTTCAGCAGGTTTATTTGCACCTGCATCACCCCTGACACCTGAGTAATGCCTTGTGCTACGATGTTAGGACGGCTACAAGGTATCACTGGGCAACAGGAATTTTTCATCTCCATTATAATTTTATGGGACCAATATTATATATGTCGTTCATTGTTGACTGAAACACAGTTATGCAGTACATGACTGTAGTTGGAATTACACGGTGTGTAACCTTTTCAGATTGACTTCTTTCAGTAAAGAAATAGGCCTTTAAAGTTACACTATGTCTTTTCAGAGCTTGATAATACATTTCTTTACATCACTGAATAATAGTTCGTTGTGTAAATATACCACAGTTTGTGTATTCGTTCACTTATTGAAGGACATCTTGGTTGCTTCCACATTTTGGCAGTTATGAATAAGGCCACTATAAACATTTGTTTGCACGTTTTTGTGCGGACATAATGTTTAGTTTCCTTGGGTGAATACCAAGGTGCAATTGCTGGATCTCAGTAGTTGAGAATACGTGTATCTGTTCTGTTTTAATGGCTGCATGCTATGGTATTGGTAATAACTGCCCCCCATTGATGGACATTTACATTTTATTTTTGCTATAACAAACAACACTACAACATACTTTTAAATATACATCTTTTTTTTTTTTTTTTTTTTTTTTCGGTTGGTTGGTTCCCTGAACAGGGATCGAACCCAGGCTGTGGCAGTGAGCATGCTGATAAATCACATCTTTTTGCATGCATCCTGTCTCTGTAGGACAGAGTCTTCAAAGTAGGATTGCTTTGACTGAGATCATGTGAATTTGCCCTCCGAAAGGCGAGCTGTGGATTGGAGCATCCTACCCTCCGCTGCATGGGCTATTTTTAAGTGTCCTGTGGCTCAGGAGAAAGATTTAGGCCAGACCTGAGGATTTGGAGGTCAGGAGTAAAAATGGTCATTGAATCTATGGACATGGATGAAATTTCTGAAGGAGAATAGGTAGAGAAAGAAGAGAGGCTTACCTGGAACAGGAAACACTGTGTCACTCCCAGCATTTAGTGGTTACACAGAGGGAACTGTGCTGGTGGTAACAATGACCAGGATGCAGTGTCAGAAAGCCCAAGGCAGGATGGGTTTCGAGGAGGAGACACACTCTGCTGAGGGTGATGAAGACTGAAATGTGTTCATTGTGTTAAAGAGCGAGAGACCCTTTCGTCTTGGTGAGCAGAGCGGAGGTGACTGAGCCAAGACGCATGTTGAAGTAGGTTGTGGAGTGAGTGGGCGGTGAGGGGATGCCGTGAGGTAAACACTCGTTTTTAAAGGACAGAAAAACGTAACTGGAGGGTGAGGGTGCCTTGCGGGGAGTCACAGAGAGTTTTGTTTGTTTATGCCAAATGGCAGAGTAATCTACAGACACTGTATGCAGATTGGGCTGAGGCCGGAATGGCCAGGAGAGTAGATTTCTGGATTGAGACTTGGGCAAAGAAGAGTGAGTTTGTTTTGGCCCCTATGGCGAATACTGTGCTTCCCAATCGGCTCTCATGCCCCAGGAAAATGATTCTGAGTCATACTTGACCTTCCAGAGTTGTGTTTGATTCCAGAGTTTAGCTTTGCCATTCATTTGTTTCAAAATTTCAGACCCTTCCTTTGTATCCCACTTTGCCCAAATACATTTAACCTGTTAACATCACTGTCTGCCATTTATACAGCCGTCTGCATGAGAAGCTGTGAAGCACGTAATACGTTTCCATGTTTATGTAATAATGCTGGAGCAATAAATAGTAAAGTTAAGAAAATAGACTGTTTCATCATTTTCTGGAAAGTCTAGAAGTTACAGTCTCCATAAGAATAACAAATGAGTTAAATCCACACACGGAGGAGGAAAGCTTTGGTCTCTAGATGCTTTTCTTCTGAAAGCACCTGTGATGTAATCTGTGCATTAAAAGGTGGCGGTGGGGGTGGGGATGAAGCAGTTTTCCCACCAGAATTTTCCTTGAAGAGTAAAACATCATAGAGCTGACAGCATATGTGGATCAGTATATCAAGACAAGTGATCAAATGCTTATCTCAGAAAAGAGTTTTTGCAGGATTGCCATTGGTTTTTATTTTAAGAAATTAATTTGAGATACGTTGGGGAAGGGAAAGATGGAAGACGTTCTTGCCGGCACGCATTTCGAGGGCATCTCAGTAAGCTGGGTTTTCCCTTAGGTGGATGGCAGATGGTCTTCGATCGTAAAATAGCTCCTTTTTCTGTTATCAAGGTCCCCTCAAGAAGAGGCCTGTTGTGCCTGCCATGTGTGTTTAGCTCTGGAGAGTTGTGTGTGTAAGCACTGAGGACATTTGTCAGGCGCGCAGTACAAGGTGATTACAAAGGGATTTTGTGAGGACTTAGGATGCCTTTTTTACTTCAGTAACTGAATCATAACCGCTAGTTTATTTTCAGTATTTTAAGTCTGGTAGAATTTTCTTGTGTAACTTTTAAGTTGATTTTAAAACTAGTTATATAGAATGGGCTAAGAATCAGAATCTGCCATCAGATCCTGTAACTGATGGTTATAAAACTGCAGATAGTTAAGCCCAGAAAACAGAAATGTGGGTTTTGTCTCTAATGATAATCATTGGTGTTTCTGAAGTTAATACGATATACCCATTGAAAGAGGGACTGAGTTGATGTTTTCGGCCATAATGTAATGTATGTTAAGAGTATGATCCAAAACTCTGTATTTAAATATTTAAATGCATCTTATGAAATTGATGAACACTGGTCCCATGGATGGAGGCTCAGTGGGGCAGGAGGGAAACTGGTAGGAGAAAGGGTCAGATGTGCGGGGGTGATATCACTTTCTGTTTGTTTCTCTATTATTTGAATTTTGAAGTAAGCATACTTTTATGATTTAATAACTTAAAATAAAAATTAATAAGCCTAGTATTGAGTATTCAGTAATTCTATATATGACTAACTCCCAGAAAATTTGTTAGTTCAAGTTACTGAAATACCAAGCTTTTAAACATTTAAATTTTTTGTTTAACTCTCATTACATGTCTTATTGAGTCCTGTTGTCTTTTTCTAAAGTCCTGGCAGTTTTAGATTGCTATCTTTGGGGAGGCAGAATTCTAAATTTACACAGTTTGAGTTGCAGTTTAAGTTATTTTTAGGTGGGGAGAGATATACCTCCTTAGTGCTACTTTTTAATCTCTGTGATGTTTCATTGCTTTTTTTTATAGTCAGAGTGTGATTATGGGAAAACTTAAGAATGTGGAACAATTAGGAAAACTAATTTATATTTTAATAAATTAATAAAAAGTTTCAGTTTAACTCTCAACATAATCGGGTGAGTTAGTGCTAGAATCAGTACCACGTTATTTATAATATTCAACCATAGTAATAATCCCACAAACTTCTGAAGTATTTGAGTACTAAGACCAAATGTATTTGAGTACTATCGCCAAATAGCCAGGATATATTAAAATGGAAGAGAATGAGGAGAGGATTTTAAAATTCATTATTGCCGCTTTTGTAATTATGATGTTAAAAAGTGAATAGCTGGCTGGTATCTACTTTATTAAGTATATTATGCATTTGATTACTTTGATCAATATACAAAGGGCCTCAAAAGTATTTGGAATAAAAAACCAAACTATTGAACTTGATTAGTTTTTATGCTCTAAGCCTCTCTAAAAATGCTATAAATTAATTTAGAAATTTTATGAGACTTAGCTGTATATATGTTAATCAGTAGATATCAGCAGCACCACAAACCAGTTTAGAATTTGGTGTTTGAAACTTGCAGTGTTGCCCCAAATTTTGATTTGCATATAATTTTAAAGCCTTTTTCCTAATCTTAATAAGTAGAAATGAAGTACAGTTGACCCTTGAACAACAGGGGTTTGAACTGTGTGGGTCCACTTATATGTAGGTTTTTTCAATAGATATATTGGAAATTTTTTTTGAGATTTGCAGACATTTGAAAAAACTCTCTGATGAACCACGTAGCCTAGAAATAATGAAAAAATTAAGGAAAAGGCATGTCATGAACATACGAAGTGTTATGTAGATCCTAGTATATTTTATCATTTACTACTGTAAAATATACACAAATCTAGTATAAAAATATAGTTAAAATTTATCAAAACGTATGCTCACAAATTCAGACTGTGCATGGCACCATTCACTGTCGAGAAAAAATGTAAACAAGTGTAAAGATGCACTCTTAAATCGTAACCGCCTAAAATTAACTGTAGCACATACTGTGCTACTGGAATCATCTCGTAGCCACCTCTTGTTGCTACTGCGGTGAGCACAAGTGGTGCTCCTCATCTCTGCGTGAGCAGCTTGACTCTCCAGTAAACTGAGGCCTCATGGTTCGCGAGTATTTTTTATCATGTTTCGTGCACTAGTAAAGCTTGAGTCACACCACGGGAACCCGTGCGTCACTGGTAATGCTGGGAGTTTCCGAGAAGCGGGGAAGTCGTGAACGTTACAAGAAGTTGAAGTGCTTGTGATATGTAGTGTAGGCTGCAGCTGTACTCGCCCAACATTTTAGGATAAATAAATCCAGTGTAAGGACATAGAAAAAAATAAATTTGTGAAGCAGTCACTTCAGCTACACCAGCAAGTGCAAAAACCTCACACTTCTTGCAAAATATCTTTTTATCCTGAATTGAAAATGCAGCTTTTATGTTGGTGCAAGATCGCTTATCCTGTGGACTGTAGTACGATTTGAGAAAAAAGGGCAGTCATTATATGACAACTTAAAGCAAAAGGAAGGCCCAGGAGCTAACTCTGGGGAGTTTAATGCTGGCAGCGGATGGTTTGATGATTTTAGAGAGAGGTTTGCTTAAAACGTGTTACGACAACAGAAGGAGCACCTTCTGCTGACCCCAAGAAGAGGCAGAACAGCAGTTCCCAGATGTCATTAAGAAAATCATTGAGAAGAAAGGATATCTCCCTGAACAGGTTTTTAATGCAGAATAAGTTCCCTATTCTGGGGACTGGGGGGCGGGGGGGGGGTATCCCACAAAGGACATCTATTAATAAGGCAGAGCAGCAAACAGCAGGATTTCATGCAGGAAGGAGTAGGCTAACTGCTGTTTTGTACAAATGCAGTTGGGTGTATGATCAAGACTGCCCTTGTCTGTAAAGCTGCTGCTCCCAAGCCTTGAAGAGAAAAGATAAATACCACTTGCTAGACTTCGGTGGTACAACAAGAAGGCCTGGACGATGAGAATCCCTTTTCTGGATGTGTTCCATTGATGTTTTGTCCCTGAAGTCAGCAAGTTCTTGGCCAGCAAGGGAGTGCCTTTTAAAGTTCTGATATTGGACAGTGCCCCCAGTCACCTAGTATTCCATGAGGTCAACACCAAAGGCGTCAAAGTGGTCTGCTTGTCCCCAAATACAGTGTCCCTAGCTCAGGGGGTCATAAGGGCCTTTAAGGCTCATTACACATGGTACACTGTGGAGAGGATTGTCAAGGCTGTGGAAGAGCACCCCCATAGAGAGGGCATCATGGAAGTTGGGCAGGATTACACCATTGAAGAGGCCATCGTCACGACAGAAAAAGCCTTGAAAGCCATCAAGCCCCAAATGACAATTTGCTGCTGCAGAAAACTGTCCAGGTGTTGTTCTGCATGCTGCCGTAGGATTTGTGGCAGAGCCAGTGAAGGAAATCGTGGGCGAGACTGGGAATGGCAAGGAGGAGGGAGTGGGGGCTTTCCAGATCTCAGAGGAATTATGCGCCGATCGGCACCACCCCGGAGTTACAGACGGAAGATGACCGGTGGGGTGGACGCTTCGCACCAGTACCAGGCGCGAGCAAGGCAACGTGGAGGAAGTAGTGGCAGAGAGCAAATGGACATCAGACACTCCAGACTGCGTCTGACTTCCCTGAGGACACAGACCCATCTCTGGTATAGACGTTGAAACCAAAGCAAATGGTATAAGGATTGGTCCTGGATAGGAACATTTTTAGAAAAATAAAAAGTAAGAAAGTCAGCAAGCAATTCAGTGTATTTCTGTAAAGTGACGGCAAGTGTGCCAGCCTCTCCTGCCTGCACCAGTTGGGCCCCCAGCCCTGAGACACCAAGACCAACCCTCCCCCTCCTCAGGGTGCTCAGCGTGATAACTCTGAGGATGAAAACCTTTATGATCATCCTCTACTTAATGAACAGTAAATAATCATCATGCATACAGTTAATAAACACATCTGTCGTATATGTGGGGAAATTTACGAGGGCAGGCTGATGAATTTTGCCTCCACTGTAATATTCTGTTACATTAGACATTCTGGATGTAACCAGTTCTGTGTGGTCACATGGCACCTCCCCTCCATCGTCCTTGACCTTGCACACGCGGACGCTCACGTTGCTCACCCCGTGCACATCGAAATGGAAGAGTTCAGATGTTTGGCTCCAACAGCGTGCTGTTACTGAACTCTTAACAGTGGAAGTTCCTCCAGTTGTTTTGAAATTTTTTAAAAAGAAGGTGAGGACTTCTTAAAAAAGGTCATTATGGGTGACGAAACTTGGGTCCGTCATCATGACCCCGAGAACAGAAGGCAGTCCACGGAATATCACCACACGAAATCACCTCAGCAAAAAACTCGTCACCCCTCAGTTGGGAAGGTGACCCTGTATGGCGGAATTCTGTAGACTGCCTTCTGTGCTCATGGTCATGACGACGGACCCAAGTTTCGTCACCCGTAATGACCTTCTTTACAACGTCCTCACTGTCTTTTTAAAAAATTTCAAAACAACTGGAGGAACTTCTTCTGTTGTTAAACAGCACGCTGTTGGAGCCAAACATCTGAACTCTTCCATTTCGATGTGCACGGGGTAAGCAACGTGAGCGTCTGCGTGTGCAAGGTCAAGGACGATGGAGGGGAGGTGCCGTGTGACCACACAGAACCGGTTACATCCAGAATGTCTAATGTAACAATATTACAGTGGAGGCAAAATTCATCAGCCTGCCCTCGTAGTTACTGTATGTTAAGAACCGTGTGAGACATTTTTGTGTCATCATCCTCATCAGCTAAGTAGTCATCTTGTAGAACATCTTGTTCTACAAGACAAGATGGACGTGGGCAGACTGTCCCTACATAACGTGAGTGACATTTAATTAATATAAAATCATGGGTTAGTTTTCTTACTATTTGATAGCTTTGCTTTCAAAGACTTACTTAACTGTGTGGTGTGCACACCTCTTTCTCTGGTAACTGAAGACACTGCATAGCAGCCTCTCATCACGGATAAAAGGGTTTTTAAAATGTAACAATGTTTCCAGTACTGTATTACAAATATGACTAATACTGTAAAGATTTTATAGCGATTCCTCCATTAGTGTGTAGGCTCAGCCCTGCCGGAGCAGTCCTGTCAGCTACACGGGGCTCTCAGAAGCCAGTCATTCTGCTTCTGCTTTGTTACCAGTGCATGGACCGCTATACCTGCAAATAAATAGCAATTTATTTTTCACTAGCTAAGTAATACGTATCGACGTCTCCAGAGTGCTGTATCATGTAAGGCAGTATTGGTGTAAGTACTAGCAAGCAGGTAATTCATCTTGTAAACAGGCAAAAACTCACGATATTGGTGAGTACAGTCCACTGGTGTAAATGTATTTTCTCTTCTGTACGGTTTTCTTAATAACATTTTCCCCTCTCACGTACTTTATTGTAAGAATACAGTATATAATGCATATAACATACAAAATATGTGTTAGTCAACTATCTATGTTATTGTTTAAGGCTTCCAGTTAAAAGTAGGATATTGCCTACATTTTGGGGGAGTCAAGAGCAATACCTGGATTTTCAGCTACCTAGGGGTCAGTGTCCCGAACCACCTTGTTCTAGGGTTAACTATATATTTTTTAACAAATGAAACAACACAGAACCTCCTCTTTTATAGGAGGATTACACTTTATAACAGTTGATGTAAATTATATACAATGATAGGTTTTCACTTAATCTTCATTTTTGTATGTCACTAAAAGAATAAAAATTAGAAGGTGGCGTTTCATTCTAGATAAAATAAGATGATGGTGTGTCAGATCTTACATTTTTATTTGCTGAGGAGTTCCATTTATTTGAATTTTAAAGGATGTCTGTCCTAAACTATTTATGACAGAGGCTGAAACTGTTAAACATCCTGCTATATTAAGCTTGTCCAACCCGCGGCCCACGTGCTGCTCAGGACGGCTTTGAATGCGGCCCAACACAAATTTGTAAACTTTCTTAAAACATTATGAAAATCATGCATGAACCCTTTTTTTTTTTTTTAGCTCATCAGCTCTCATTAGTATATTTTATGTGTGGCCCAAGATAGTTCTTTTTCCAGTGGGCCCAGCGAAGCCAAAAGATTGGACACCAGGAACCCCAGGACCACTTGAGGCACATAGAGTACGGCACGTTTGATGCAGGGAACTGGCGATAGCAGGCAGTGCTGTTGCTGAGAGCCAAGCAAGGCAGAGGGGAACCCAGACATTAGCAGTAGTGGGACCCCCCCTCCCCCGCCCCCCACCATACGCACACACCTGGGCTGAGAGAAAAATGGGCCCAGTGGAAGCTGGAACCTTGACTTGACACCAAGAGTGGCTGGAGCTGTTGCCAGCAAGCAGAGGTTTGGGGGAGAAACCCTGGCGCTGTGTCCCCCAGCTCCAGCCTCCTGCAGCGCAGAGCAGGGCAGGAGGCCGGGAGCGGAGTTGAGGGCAGACAGCCCCCAGAACGCATCGGGGAGCACACGGCAGCTTTACACTCGGTGGTCTCCTCTGACCATGTGCTGGATGAAGTGGAAATCTGAAACGACGTGCCATTCAGTGCTGCACATGTGAGGACCCTCTGGCTGGCCCTGGGCATTCCCTGTCCCCTCATTCCCCCACGCTTTCCGAAGTCGGTTCTAGATGGAAGAAGTGGTCTTCCTGGACAGGGTGGATCTTCTTTTTGATTAAGATTGCGTGATTGGCTGGGAGCCCCCTGTTGCAAATCTCTAAACAAGCAGAGAATGGAGTCAGTTTGGGAATGCCTAGGTCACCTTCTCCTAGGGTGACTGAGATCACTAACCTGCCAGATGAGTCCGTAGGATGGCATCTCTCTCTTTTTCAGAGGTTAGAGGAGTAGTATTACTTCTGTCCCTTCTGAAACTGATCTTGGGTAATTTATCCTGATTAATTAATGACTATCTCATAGGGTCAGCAATATCAGTGAGGAGGAATAGATGTTTAGTATTTGTTACTGCCTTTACAAAATACCAAGGAGTGTAATCCAGCTGAAGTGGGAGTGCAGAGCCTTGTGGGAGGTGGGCATCCAATGAAATGTTTAATTCATGGTGCATATTGTGGAAAGCTGATCGTTGACTTTGAGAAAGAAGTTTACAGCTGTAAGACCCTGAGAAATAGAAAACAATCATTTTGGTTTATAGAAAAGGAAACCAGCACTTTCACTTCTCATTTCTAGAAGATCCACATTTAGCAGAGAAATTTCCCTCAGCAGTACACAAAGGTTCCCGTCTCTGTTACTCCTTGTCTTACTGGCGACAGCCATTCTAACAGGGGTGAGGTGGCATCTCTTTGTGGTTTTGATTTGCATTTCCCTGATGTTTAGTGAAGTTGCGCATCTTTTCACTTACCTGTTGGCTCTTTGTGTGGCTCTTCTTGGGAGAAGTGTCTGCTCAGGTCTTCTGCTGAGTTTTTCATTGGCTTGTTTGTTTTTGTTGTTGAGTTGTATGTGTTCTTCATATATTAGAATACTGTGTGTGTGTGTGTGTGTAGCTCTTTGCCTATTGACCTCTAGGTGTTTGCAAATATCTTCTCCCACCTGATAGGTTGCCTTTTTATTTTGTTGATGGTTTCTTTTTCTCTGCAGTTGCTTTTTAGTTTGATGTAGTCCCATTTATTTATTTTTGTTTTTATTAGAATTCCCTGGCCTTTGGGGTCAAGTTCACAAAAAGCCCGCTGAGACCCAGGCCGTAAGTTTAGTGCCTGTGTTTTCTTCTAAGTGTTTTATTGCTTCAGGTTTCAGATGCGAGTCCGTAACCCACCTTGCGTTCATGTGTGTGGATCCAGACGGCAGTCTGGCTGCACTCTTTGGCAGGTGGCTTCCCGGTTTTTAGCGAGGACATCTTAATTCATAGCTTTTATATCGTAAGTAAGTATTTTTAAATTAGGAAATGAGAAGTAGGTTGCTGTGCGACTTCTTTAATCAGCATGTTTTGTCCTTGCAGTGGACGAAGGTCGCAGCAAGGAGCCTGACCGACTGCAGGTGTTCCACAGGAAAGCCGTCATGCCCTACGGGGTGTACCGGCGGCAGCGGAAGGCCCCGGCCGAGGAGGCGGCCGTGCTGCAGTACGCCGGCCTGGTGGGGCAGGCCTGCTCCGAGCGCATGCTGCTCTTCCGGAGCTGAGCCCGCCGCCCGCCACCACGCCCGCTGTCACTGGCTTTTCTAAAGTATTTTGTGGCAATGTATCTGTGGGAATCTCATGGTTAATACAAAGATTTTAAAAATGTGTTATTACCAGCCTCTGCATTGGGGTTTATCACTTTGGAAGTGTGTTTTATGAACAAGAGATAATAAACTCTTATTGTTAGTATTTTGGAAAGTAAAATTAAGTGAATTTAAGTAATTTAAGTTATGGTTGTGCTTTTTTTGTTGTTAGAGAAATCAAGACTGTTTCCTCACATCCATTTAAACCATGAGTTTATGCTAAAAAACCGTAAGTGTGGGCAAGAAGGTGGGAGTCGTTTTCGTCCCTTGGAAACTGTCTTCTCATGAGAACTGCTGTTTCCCAGTGTTCGTTACTATTGCCGAAAGCTGTCGGACGTAGTTTAGTAGAGAACTCAAAAGAAGAAAATGCAAACCTTAAAAAAAAGAATGTTATATGAACTTTGAATATCCTTTTACCCAGGTCTGTGTTCACATCTGCTCTTAGCATTATAGTTTTCCTGGAATAATTATCACGAGGACTCCATTTTCTCCTTGTATCCCGGTTCAGACAGTAAATAGATGTTTGCCCTAGTTACATGCTATGTTATTTGCTCTGTTTCTGAAAACCTAAGCAGTGGAGTTTTTTAAGAAAAATGCTGCCTCCTGCCTTCACCTAAGCCTCATCAGAAGGAAATGGACATTGATTTTCATTCCTTAGAACTCAGGACACTTGTCTTTGGTTATTGATTAGAAATCCTTTGATATCTGACTACATGTACAGCTGTGCTACAAGTCCCGTTTGGGTAAGTACGAGTCGTGTTGACCTCTTTTCCAGAGTAAGGTATGAAACAGCCTATTTCTTGCCCTTTGATTCTTGCCGGAAGCACAGGCTACCCTTCTCTCCTCACTTCCTTTCTTTGGTCCTTTGCCCGTTCAGCAAGTGTCCCTTGTCCACTGCTGTCCAGGTGGCAGGCCCTGTGCTGGAGGGAGGGAGGGAATCAGATGTGTCAGTCACAGTCCAGTGGAGTTGTGCTGGAGACGGAGAGAGCGGGAGCGGGGTTATGGCCCCGTGCTCTTTCTCAGCTGCTTGGCCCCCGGCTGCTTGGCCCCGGAGTCCTTTTCAGTCCCCGCTGTGTCCGTTTTCTGTTGATTGGTCTTTTTGAACACCATGTTATAAAACTTAGTCGTTTGAGCTCACTGCTGATTTTCAACTTCGTTGTAAATTCACTGAGTACAGGTAAAACATTAGAAAATAATTTCAGCTAGCTAGAATAAAAAGAAGGATAATAAAAATAAAACAATGATTTGAAAAGTCAACTCTGTAGAAATTCAGCATTCAGATAAACTGTATCCATTCAGCGTGCGTGCACCTGGCATTGCATGTGGCGAACTGGGGACAGAAGAGTGAGCAGAGACATTTCCTCTGACTCTGGATTTTACACTCTTCTGAAATTTTGTCCTTCAAAATGGTCCCCCAAGAATATTTGATAGACTCTTACTTGGAACTGCCTTCAGAATCTGTAGGACATTTTTTTTCTTTTTCTCTCTAAAAAGAAGATGGCTCAAGTTTTTTATAACAAAAATGATACTGTGAGCAATTAAAACATTAAGAAATACATAAATAAAAATAAAAGTAATCTGAAATCCTGCCATACCAAGAGAAAATTGTCATATATATATATACACACACATATACATACATGATTTTAATATGAACAGAATGATATTCTATATGCTGTTTATAACAGTAAGTTATAAACACCTGAAATTAGAAATACCAAAATAGGATTTCGTAAATGTTGTATCTCAGTATTATTAAAATAAGGAAGGGGATCAGTAGTTGGTATCCTTGACGTTGGGAGGTCCAGGATGTGTCTTCAGCTGGGATACACCTATTTTCGTCTTGATTGGCATGTAGAATGGCATTTGTAAGGCCCACAGCTCTGGAGTATAATTGTAAAGAAAACGTAAGTCTCACCACAGGTCTGGTTCCTCCTGCCGAGTTCGGTGTGGGGCTCCTCCAGAGGACTATGATGAATCCCCCCTCTCCGCCAGCTGTGACCTGTCTCTGAGCGGGGCTAAGAGTCAGGCGGAAGATTCTTCTGCTCAGCTGCTGTGTTCGTGTGTGGTTTTTTGAGAGTGGATTGTGTACTGATCCTAATGAGTAAAGTTTCTTCAAAAGACAGTTACTTGTTCTTTTGAGTCCTACTGAGTGAATATTGATAATGGGCTAAAAAATAGGTTGACCAGATGTCCCATTTTAAACGGGACAGAAAAAAATGACACTATCCTATTTCAAATGGTACCTGGTCTCACGGGGCTGAATTCAAGGTGTCAGTACACTGACCCCACGTACCGTCTAAAGTAGGACAGTGTCACTTTTCTGTCCCATTTCAGTGGGACATTTGGTCAGCCTACTAAAAAGTGACAATCAAGGAGAGTGACCGGCTTTGTCAGCTAACAAGCAATCTAGCTGAGAAATCTGATTTGATATTAATGGCTTTCATCTAAAGAAAGACATGTGACCTTTTAGAGACAGTTTATATCTTTTTAAGGTGGGGGGCTTTGCATTTATAATTCTAGTGCTGTAATGCAATCCCTTTTTTGATTTCACATAAACTCACACCTACTTTCCTGTCTTGGACACCAAATATAATAGAGATTCCCTATGCTACCATCTTTATTTAAATTATTTCAGTTATGTTGAGAATTCTGTTATCTTATTTTCTAAAAGTGTAATCTGAGCACTTTTTTGGTATTCTAAAAGATGGAGACTATTATTAGATAAATGTTATTCATTTGATTAAAATTATTTAGATAAAAAATTATTGTTTGCTTTCAAACAGCTTGTTCTATATTTTATTCATTTTGCAAAATACCAGTTGTGTGTGGTTTCTTAACATAGCAGAATCTATTATGTAAATGAACCTTTTTAGATTTCTAAATAACATATGATTTGATTTTATAGGCTTTATATTATTCCAGTATGAATAAAGGTGAGAAAGAATATGATGATTAGTTACCTAAAATGTATCTATTGTTGCTCACTTTAAAGAAAAGGGAAATAAATGGGAAGAATTGGGAAATGTTTCAATTAGAAGTTGTTCAAACGTGTATTCTTTTCCAGTTACGAAGACAAAACAAGTTTGATTCCGTGTGATGTGTTTTGCTCTTGTATATGCTTTTTGAACAGCCATTTGCAGTGCCTCTTGCTGGTCAATACTTAAAAGATATATTTTAATTTTTTAAATTCTTGAATACACTTTACCTGTAGTGAATGTGCAGAAAACAGAAGTAAAACATTGGCCGTATGAATTGTAATATTTAATTTGCAGTAATTGGAATGCCAGATCATTTAGTTACTTAAAGCATGATGGATTCCTTTCTCAGGAATGAAGAAAAATAAAATAAATCTCTCTTTAAGCAAAAAAATCTGGATTTTCACAAAATAAATTAGGAAATAGCCATTCTTTTACACAAAGGGATTTGAAATAAGATTTAAGTAACAAACCTGAATATAATTTCTCTTACAAAGTTTACAGAGAAATTTTCATGAATCTCTCATAAAGCAAAGTGTGCTTTGTTTACAGTAGTCCCCAGTATATATATGGAACCAATTTCCCAGTGTTTGTCTGTGTACGGAAAAGGGGACCCTAGTATGGTTATGACGAAATGAATCCTATTTTCTAAGTGATCTAAATATTAGTTGTCATTCCCACTGATGTTTTCCTCCCAGAATGGAAATAGCTTTTTTGTTTTTCTTGTTTGAAATGGACAGTGTTCAGCAGAGAACATTAACACAGTATAGAAAAGTTTATCAAAGAAAAAGTCACTTACAATCACCGCTAACTACTAGTGCCGTTCACATTTTGGTTTGTACCCTTTCAAACCTTTTTCTACCTACGTGTATGTGTATGTTTTGTTTTATTTTTAAATAAAAATGGAATCATGCCATGTATATTGTTTCCTTATCTGTTTCATATCTTTGAGCATCTTAATGTGAAAATGCAAATTAATAAGAATATTTTCTCGGCTGCATAACATTCCATTGTGTCATCTTTTGAGAAAGGGGGCTTAGGACTTCAGCCCCTTCTTACAGGTAACAGGAGCTGTCATTGAGACCAGCATCAGTGGTTTCTATCAGCTCTTCGTAGAACTGGGTAATGTTCTGACTCCTCATTTCCTCTTCCTTCTCTGGACAGCAGGATTTTTCTCCTTACTTGAAGGTTCAGAACACGTACAGCTTTTAAAATTCTGTGCTCCCTCTGTCATTGTCACGCAGCTAAATATTTTCTGGGAGACATACTACTTAACAGTTTGCACACCTAAATTTCCAGATGGAAAACGTCTGCCTTAAAAGGTTCAAGTTATTTAAAACAAATGTTCTGATTCTTTAATTCTTTATAGAAAAGAGATCTTTAAAATGAGTATATTGCACAGGGTTGGTAGCGATACCACTATTATTATTTTTCAAAGTTAAAAGTGTATGTACTTTTAAAAGTATTTTGAGATTTAGTTTTAAGTAAAATTGCATTTTTTGTATCCGGTTGGTTGTCACACTTGATAATCTTCAGTTCATTACTATCCAGAAAATATTTCCCATTAATTGTTTCAATTAGAAAAAGAAAGTTGCTGAAGACGTTTTGCATGCCAAATTTTTATTCTTTTGGAACTTCAAACTAGCTTGCAGATTTCCTTACATCGCTTCATCTGCAGTATGAAGACGCAATTCCAAATGGAGGCGCTGTTACAAAAACAAACCCCCAAAACGTAGCAAGTCTTAATGCTCCCTGGCATTCATGAGTTTTCGTAATTCCTCCTTAAAACGGCACTCAGAAGTAATGCTCCAGTCACTTGTGGGCATGCGTAAAGAAGGCTGTGACAAGCACAAGTAACTTTGTTTCTTTGATCATTACAGTTTGATTAAAGCTGGTATGTAGAAAGTGCTTTCTAATTTATGTAAAAGCCAAGAAGGTATAAAAGTTGTGGTCCTAACTTGCATAATTCAACTAACCATATGATTTTGGATTATATTTTCCCCTGAACCTTAATTTTTCATGCTTTTGTCTAGTCTGTGCGGGGTCTTAAAATAATTTAACATGGGCCTTAAAAAAAGAAACTTTTAATTAGTGTTAAATGAGAGCTCATGAATAGTTCATGAAATCCAACTCATCCTGCTTGCTAATTCAGTATTCATTGAGTCTGAATAGCATGTCTTAACTAATGGGACTTTTGATCATGAAACAAGACAAACAGCATTTTAGGTTTGTGAATTCAGAGCTTAAGACTCAGCTCAGTTGTATGCACTTTTCCGGCATATTTTACAGTATTGAGAGATGGCTGGACTGTAATTCAGAAGCTGTTACTGATGTTATTTTATGGAACATTGAAACAAATATGTATGAACTCGTGGGTGTGAGTCTACACAGCATGCTTAAAGCTTGCTAGTGACAGATGATTTAGTCTCTTAATTCAAAGAATCAATTTGATAAGAGACTGGACTTGTAAGACTGTTGCAGAAGTCATTAAAACTGGTAAAGTCACCATTAGCCACCTGTGTCTAATTTAATTAAAGTTTAAAATTAAAATTCATTCTCTGCCTCACAAGTCACATGTCCATTGCTCACGAGCCACAAGTGACCCGTGGCTGCTGTGTTTCTAGGGCTACCGTAACCAGTCACCATACCCCGAGTGGCTTAAAACACTGTCTTTATTCTCTGAGTTGTAGAGGCTAGAAGTCCAAAATGAGGATGTCGGCAGGACCGACTCCCTCTGATGGATCAGGGACAGCCTTGCATGCTCTGTCCAACTTCTGGTGGCTGCCAGCAGTCCTTGGTGTTTCTTGGCTGGCAGCTGCGTCATTCCCATTTCCTGCTTTCCTGTTAACATTGACCAAGGTCATCCCTCTGTGTCTTCCCTCCATGTCATATTCTCATAAGGACATCCTTCATACTGGATTTAGGGGTCACCCTAATCCAGGATGACCTCCACTTAATGCGTCTGCAGAGACTCCGCTTCCAAATAAGGTCCCAGTCGCAGACACCTGGGGTTTGGACTCGACAGACGTTTAGGGGAGGACACAATTGAACCCACGAGAGCTGCTGCCATACCGGACAGTGCAGAGGCAGACGTGTCTTCACAGCAAGTTCTGGATGTGCTGCAGTGAGGGGGTTTGCCAAAATCAGTGTTGTTCGTACTTCTCAGGGTTCTGTACGGCAGGACACTGGAATTACTACAGCTGAACATTTGGGGCAACTCATTTTGACACGTTCTGGCTGCTCGTAATTTCCATTGTGCAGTCTAGTTCAGTCTCTGATTTGAACGTGGCTATGCATATGTATGAATTTGTAGTGTCTCACTACCATGGGGCTTTGTCAGCTTCGTGAGATCACCGTGTGTCATGATCTACAATTACACTATGCACAGAGATAATATTTCTTTAGAGAACAATTTGACTGAAAGATTTAAGTCAGAAATAACATACAGGATTCCTGCTATTTTAATTTCCATTCTTATATTGCATCTTGAATTTTCTTTCAGGTTTTTAGTTCTAGTCACATGTTTATTTTCATCAAATAGCAAAAAATTAATAAATGTATCCATAAAAATTTCTGAATCTTTAGCGATAAAAGAATTTAAGTACATCTCCCAAAGTAAGTCTACTCAAACATAATGCAGTGACCCAGGACTTTGCAAAATAAAAGTGGGAAAAATACATTCCCATTACAGTATCTCTCTTACACTGTTTGATGAACAGCTTGGTGGATGCCTCAAAGGAGTCAGTCAGCCCAGAAGGCAGATTAGATTGACTTAGAGCTCTACTCTTGAACGATCCTTGGTTGTATTTTTAAGGGTAATTTTGTTTTTCCTACTAGGGCCTACCTCTCACCCAAGCTGTGTGTCAGCGTTCTCAACATGGAGATCTTACAAAATTACACTGGAGGCACGTTACTTAGATAGGGAGACGCTAGTTTGGACTCACTTCTCCAAAGTGAGTCATAGACACCGGGGAGCAGAGCTGGCAGTGGCCAAAGGAAGCTTCTGATGACTGTCAGTGGCCCTAAAGAGCTCTGCACGGGACGGGGCGACAGCTACTATAACTTGGAACTGCCATCGCTAGCCTCCCTGGTTGTGCCTATTGAGCCACGCTGATTTCCTCGATACTATTCCATATGCTACTTTCTTAAGATGACCAGAAAAGGGTCCGTGTGTGGCCAACTGCGAGTCATTAGGACTTCTGCGTCTGTGACAGCTGGTGGCTCCTGCTTGAGGTCATTAGTATTTCTGATTATGTCACCAAAGATTCTGCTGGGCAAGTTTGGAAATGAGGGAAACCAAGTTTAGAGGGAAGGGTCCGGAGAGCAGTGTGAGCGGCTCACGAGGGAGCTGTGGGTTTCCGTTACCCCTTCACTGCCTTCGCTAAGACAGGGACACCTGTACGTCAGCGTTACCGGTGAGCGATGATGAATCGTGGGCCTCGCTTATCCTCACGTCGCTTATCTAGCCACTTCACCATCTGGAGCGTAAATGGAAAATCACCAAGTAAGGTTAAAAAAAAAAGAATTGAAGTTGCCTCTCAGCAGCTGAAACGGGCTTGGATCCAGGCGCCAAAGCTCACGTCTTACAGGAGAGCCACGCGGTGGTGGGGCAGCAGGGGACACTTCTGGTGCCAAAGGGAACGGATAGCAGAGGGGGGAGTGGCGGGTGACTGGAAGGGGGTGCGCATGCTCTCCCGGCAGCCCTTGCTGCGTGCCCACCGACATCCGCCCCCCGCCCCCCGGACTGCGGGGTGGGGAGTGCTGACCTCAGACCCAGAGCAGCCTCCTGACCCCTTCGGCTGGCAGCCGGATCCTTGTGTTAAGCTCAGGTTCAAAAAAAGGGAAAGGAGAAAGTGGGGGGAACCTGGACTTCCTGGGCAAGCCGGCCTGGGTTCCAGGGCCAGCATCACATACTAGTTGTGTGGCCTTGGGCCAGGGCCACAGGTCAGCAGACCCAGCTTCCCCGTCAGGAGTGGTGACCGGGGCCGGCAGGGTGGAGTCGGGAGAGTTGCCCGTGTGCAAGGCTGAGCACGCTGCCTCTCTGCCCCGCTGTTCCTCAGCCCAAAGCAGACGTCAGCAAAAGAAAGCCAATAACGTCTTAGCCAAACGTTAAAGAGCAAAAGAGGGAGCCTTACTAATCCAAGGTACAGAACCCTAAACATCTCAGCAGCCCCCGAGCGCACCGCCGTTGCAGGCCGGTTGACATTGGTCATGACAATGCTAAGTTGCCAAGGAAACCATTCAAGTACAGTCAGTATACTCTCGTACAGGAAAGTGTATAGTGCCTTTAAAAATTCCATTCGAAGTTGTTAAAGTAATAAAGAGATTATTACTGGATACATTACAGTTACCTGCTAATTTACAATCTTGGAACCGGTCTTCAAGGGCCTGGAATTCGAATCCCTCTTAAAGCACCCATAGAGGACACGCTAATCTTAGGGGGGGAAGCCTGCCTGACGGCTGCCTTTGGCTGGCAGGACGTGGACACACAGGAACCCGCCGAGAGCCTCGCTCCAGCGGAGCTCCTTTTCAGCATTTCCCTGGTGTTAATGGGAGAATAAAACGGGCTTTGAGGCCTGGTGCAATTCTGCGCGTTTGCGTTTGTTGTGTTTGAGACCAAACAATCCACAGGATATCTGGAAACGCGGTGGCGGCTGGGACGTGAAGTTACAGTGTAGCCGGTAATGGGGCGCCGCTTAGTCTGGCCCCCCCGACACGCGCCTGCTTCCCGCCCCTCTCCGGCTGCATTATTCCACCTGAAGGCCACGTCTGGGCCTTCCGCCTCCACACTGGCTCTTCACGGAGTCCCAGGGTGGCCATGAAATAGGTCGGGACCTCCGAAGCACGGGGTTAGAATGGAGAAGTGGTGAGGCTGTGGAGTACTGCCGCGGTGCGGGTCGGGGGTGGGGTCTGGAGGTGGAAGAGAGACTTGGAAATGGATTGTCCATTTTAACCAGAAAAGGGACGGTCTTTACATAGGAGTGCCCGTGTTCTCCAGCCTAATGAAAGCGAGTTCCGCTGTGCGTGGAGCTGTGCGCCCAGCCCCTGGGCCACATGATGCGACGCGGACGGAGGCCAGCGCCCGCACTGTGCTCACTGCTCTCGTTGGAGCAGTGGCTCCCAGAGCCCAGTGGCCGTGCAGTGCCAGAGTCTCGGCCCGATTCTGCCCTTGGGCTGGGAAGTGGGCAGAGCCACCTGCTGGTCCCAGCCGAGGACACTGGTGGTGGCTTGACATCCCCTGGCCAATCTCAGGCAGCAAGTGAGCTGTGGCGGGGAAAGTCGGAAGTGTCTGAACGTCCGAAACGTCTTCGTGGTTGGTGAGGCTGATGTTGGCTCCGCTGACCTCGCCTGCAAAGCGGACGAATTGGGCCGCTTCCCTTTTCGGGCCCCTGCAGGTAAATTCTCCCCAAAGCCACCAGGGGGCAGAAGGAAACTTCCTTCCCTTTCGTTGTTGTTCTTTACTTCTGACTAAACATTCATGGAAAGACAAGCCTTTCTTTTTGTCTATTTGGGCCAATGTTTTTGATATAAATTGTGCTTCCCGATTCGCTTGTCTTTGAGTTTTTTCACAACTGGGTTGTCTTTGAATGAATTCTTCCTTCTGCAGCTAAGGCCGCTGTGAGGGGAAATCGGCACTATTCGGGGCATTCTGCACGGATGGACGATTTGATTACTACAGCCCCCCAAGGCCTGACCCGGCATCCCGGGTTCCAGCCGCCCTGGGCCAGCGCAGGCCCTCAGCCCCAGCCACCTGGATTACTGCAAAAGCCTTTAACCAGCCTCCCCCCAGGTTCGGTCTCCCTGCCGCACTGTCCCTCTCCTGGCCCCGCACCGGACAGCCACGCACCACCTACGGAATGAACTCGAAGCTGCCCCACCTGCCCGGCCCCAACGTGCAGGGTCTGGCACAAGTCGCGCCCCTTTCTTACGCGCTGGCGATCTATACCAAGTCTTTGAGTACAAAATCATCAACATGTGTGGTAATGATTTCGTAATAAAATCGTAACTCAAGTCCGGTGTTACTGATTTTTTTTTTTAACCTTTTACCCTCCATCTCCCTTCCGTCATCCCCGCCTCAGCATTTCCTTTCCCATTCCTCGGTGTCTGCTGGGTCTCCTCCCTCACCAGTCACCCCCAGCCCCTTCCAGCCCCGTAGGTTCCATGCTACAAGGTGCCGGCCAGGTGTCACCTCCTAATTGGCGCTTTGTCAAGTTTCCAAACTCTGTCCTCAACTGGCGATGATTCTTCAGGCTCTAGAAAAATCAACAACACAACTAGGACCATAGAAATGAGGCACGTTTCAGTAAAGCCAGCCAAAAAACCAGACTTGTTTGAGGAAGCTCCCTGAAGACAAAGCTTGTGTGGTGTGACTGCTACAACCCGGGCCCCAGACCCCCCGCCCCCAGCGCCCCAGCGCCCCAGCCCTCCAGCCCCCCAGGCACCCAGCCCCCCCAGGTCCTCAGATCCCCCAGCCCCCAGACCCTAGACCCCCAGGCCCCTAGACGCAAGTAACGAAATGGACCATATTGAACTTTGTAAGCTCTTAGTTCACTAAGAACGATCAAACTACCCAGAAAGAGTTGTTAAGTTTGGTGGACATAAATGAGCTTCATAACCTTAGGAAAATACCAGTCTGCGTTGCTTTTTAATGTGCAGTTAATAAGAATGATCTCTAAGGAAAGCACCCTTTGTTGTCCCAGCTCCTACGTTCGTTTGAAACGGTGAACAGGCGGGTGTGGGACTAAGAGGTACGTGGTGACGTGGTGATGTGTGGCTTCTTATGTTACTGGAAGTGAGGATCGTGCTTATGTGGCTCTTTGTGCCCAGACAGGGACCTTCGTCACCATCTGCTGCCAAATAAGCAGTGACAGAAAAGAGAAAGAAAGGACCCGGGGAAAACTGGGGGCTGACTTGCTCAGCAGGGATATGTGCATGTGGGGAGGCACTGTCTGGGGACAGCGCTGGGCTGGGAGAACAGTTACTTTGCATAATGAATTCCTGGCCTAATAGGTATGAGGATCCCAGTCCTTGGGGGCAGGTCTGTTTTTGGTTTAGTGCTCACAGACTAAAAAGAAAAGAAAAAGAAAAATAAACAGAAGGATGAATTGAAAATTCTTAAAGGGGATCAATGTAATCCCTCTTTAATTTGGACTTTCCCTCTAAAATTCATTGCGCATCTGGCGAGACATTCGTGCGGTGGACACAAAGGCATTTTCGCACATGCCGAGCACACGCTTCACCGTGGAGTTGTCCACTTGCACCTCCCCGAGCTCCTGAAAGGAGCAAAACCTTGCTAACAAGCCTCCACGGGTCCAGAAGGGAGGCCTGGCCACCAGGCACGTGGCATTGGTGACGTCGGCCTCCTCCCAGGGCCTTGGACGGTGTGGGGACCAGGGAGCTGAAGGGAGGCCAACAGTCGTCGTGAAGATTTCAGTGCTCTTTCCGTTCCGTGGCCTTGGATTCTGTTAAGGCTCCCTAAACTTGATGAGGCCGCGGCGCTTCCTTACTTCCGCACCACGTGAGGCCTGTGCTGTCGCCCGGCGAGCCCGGTGCCACCGGCTGGCAAGGAGGGGCGGCTCCGGTACGCACAGCCCTCCACTCGCCCAGCGGGGCCGGCGTCCGTGCCCGCGGCCGGAGGCTCTCGACCCGCCGCACTCGGCAAGCAAAGCTGCAAAATCCAGGCCCCACCCCACTCACTTCTGGGTGGAGGCGCCACGTGGAGGGCTCGACCGCGAGGGGAACGAGGCAGCAGCCCTGGGTCCCTGTCTTCCTGGAATGGCACCGCAGGGAGAGACGCGGCCGGCTGACAAACAGGCAGGGCGCTGGATTGCGCTCCGTCATGCCGCTCCCGACGGCCGTGAACGCGCATTGCGCGCCTGGCTTAGGTCCCGTTTCCTAGACGCAGAACCAGACAGGGATCCCTGGGCAAGTGGAGTCCTGAGAATGTTCTCGGAGGACAGGGGCAGTGAGGAAGCACAGGAGAGCGGGCCCCGGGGCTGTGCAGCCTCCCCCGCAGCGGGGTCTGAGACCACCGCAATGCTGGAAAAGGCTTGCTGAGGGGCGGGGCCGGGCGGGGGCGGGGCGGGGCCGGGCGGTGGGGCGGGGCCGGGTGGTGGGGGTGGAGCGGGGCGGGGTGGGGTGAACAAACGTGCCCGAGTCCGCCCGGGGAGCGAGCGGGAGGGCTGAGCGCCCCTCGGAGGCACGGGCCCTCCAACCCCCCTCCTCCTGCCTCCGTAGCCACCAGGACCGGAACCGGCGTGTTCTTGGGGGCCGAGTCCACAGAAGAGCTCATTTGGACTGTTAGTGCTAGAAGGACGTTAACTAGGACGATCGTGGTGGTCATTTTGCAGTAGACGAGGGCCGTCCGGAAAAAACCCAGCCACACGCTCCTGCAGTTCTCATATCGCATGGCTGGACACTTTCTGGACAGCCCTCATATACGTGTATCAAAGCATTACGTACCCCAGAAACTACTGTAACGTTGTACGCCAATGACATCTCGCTCTTGGATGCAAGCAGGATGAGTGGTCTGGAAAGATCTGGAGAGTGGCTTGAAAGAAAGTGTGGGGGCATTACGGGAGGTGGGAAAGGCGGCCAGGTGAGAAAATCGGCTGGACAGTAAAAAGGAAATGCAGGCGCGCATGCGCACGCAGGGGAGTGGCTAAGGCGGCAACCGGCCGGGGCCGATGGGCACAATGGGCGTGGGGGGACCCAGGTCCCCTCCCGGTTCTGTCACCAAATAGCCCTGGGACCTGGACAAGTGTCCTACCATCTTCGGACCCAGCCCGAAGAACATGACGCCCACCCTCCCCAGAATGCTCTTATCCAGCTCCGCCGTCTTCCCAGCGAGGCGTCACCCCGCTATTTAATGAGCACCCCGCCATTCTCTTACAACAGGACCGTCAGCGCGTTGCTTGCAGCCTGGGCCGCGGGTCGTTCTTCCCTCTTATCTCACCGCCTCTCCCCGCTGGCTCGCCGGCCGCTCTATCTCCAGGCCCGGCCTGCCTCCTGCCCCGGGCCGGCTCTCAGGAAACACGTCCCGGGTGACTGCGGAGGGTCCGCAAGGGGAAGGGAGGCCACCGGCAGGGAGGTCGAGGGTATTTTGAAATGCAGCTGGCGTTAACGCTGTGGGCGACTCGGTTAAGCTCCCTCCGGGTTTTTCCTGGAGAATATGGAGCGTCCGCAGGAGTAAGCGGACTTGCATTACGATTCGGTTACAAAACCATAACCACACATGCTCACGATTCCGTAATGAAGGGGCAGCTCCTAAAAAGGGGCATGATTTGCGCCGGACGCTGTGTGTGGCCACCCGTTCTAGATCCTTCTCTTCTTCCCTTGGAAGTGTGGACACTGGATAATCAAGGTGACTGGTTCACGTCTCAAATGATCAAGAAAGAGCAAATATTTGTTTAATTTAAATTGCAGCTGTGGTTTTTCTTCCTCCCCTCTGAAAGAATAAAACAGGAAAATCCCTACTTACCGCCTTCTTATGTGGCAGGGGGCTTTCCTCTCCCACCGGGGTCTTCATTGGCCCTGAACCTGTTCGGAAGAGGCTGGTGTCGTGGGGTCTCGGGCCTCTCCCTGCTCTGTCTTCCCACCCAGAAGGGCCATTAGCCCTCCCACTCAGACAGATGCTGGCCCCACGCTTCACCCCACCTCTTTTTTTGGGGCTACTCTTACATCCATAATTGATAGGCATGGTCTTTGGGGGATGGGCAATCTAGTAAGCCACCACCATCAGGACCACCGGGACATTGTCTGGAGTATGACACCTTATCATGCCATGATGCTCTGGCTGCTAAACTCAGGGCATGTGGCCCTCCGCCCTCGACCAGTCCCCATGGACTTATAATAAGAGACGTGCAACTGAACCCACACACTGTGCTTGGAAAATGTAGGGGCTCACCCACATATCGTCCCCCGGGAAGAGGGATCTTTTGCTACTTAAGCCTCGAATGGGTCAAGGATGGTGAACACCAAATGCATCTGCGTCGCACGCGGTCCCACGCAGACATGGCAAAGCACACATGTGTGCACATTTTGCAAGTGCTCGTGTACAGGAGTGCAGGGAAGTTGCCCCAGTGGGCGTGTTGATGGGTCTGTGGGAAGCAGGATGGTTAGGACGTGAGTAATGTTGGTACCCTGGGTCCTTCCCTCCCAGCCATGGCTGACAACACGGACTTTGTCACCGGGTCGTATTCTGTGGGAGAACGGCGGCTTCCATCCTCAGTTCATAAAATGCTGTCGGCATCGAAGGTGGCAGATATTTCCAACTTTGCACATGTGCTTCCAGTTTCCTTACATTTCACCTCCATGACTTGTGGTCCTCGCTCTCCTGTTGGAGAGTGTGGGGGGCTTTGTGAGTCTGTCCCCTGCCGTGAGGAGCTGTGACTGCCCTGCTCTTGGTGGCAGGAGCACGCGTCATGTTCTAGGAAGTGCTTTGGCCTGCAGCCCCCCTGGGACAGATGGATTTCGTATCCAGAAGAATTGAAACCAGGATCTCAAAAGAGGTATTTGTACACCCACATCCATGGCAGCACTGTTCACAACAGGGAGGGGGTGAGGGCAGGCCAGGTGCCCACCCAGAGATGAATGGATGAACAAAACGTGAATACACACAATGGAATATTATTCAGCCTGAAAAAGGAAGGAAGGAAATTCTGACACATGCTACATGAATGGACCTTGAGGACATTGTTCCAAGTGAAATAAAGCAGTCACAGAAAGACTGTTCGATGCCACCTATACATCTGGGGTCGTCAGATTCATGGAGGCAGAGAGTAAACAGTGGGCGTCAGCAACCGGGGGGAAGAGGAAAGGAGGAGCTGTTGTTTTGTGGGTACATAGTCTCAGTTTGGCCAGATGATTTCACAACCATGACAGTGTGCCTGAGGCCGCTGAGCTGTACCCTTAAAATTGGTTACGATGGTCAATTTTCTGTTACCTGTGTCTTAGCACAATTAAAAAAAAATGGTTTAAAAAAATTTTAACATTAAACTCGCATTCTGTCACAGCAGTCTGTTGTACTGTTTCATGGAGATGCATTTCAGTATTTGGAAGAAGTTAACTTTGAAAATCAGGTGGAACTTAGCAGAATAACAAAATGTAAATTTTAAGGGCAGAAACTCCGCCTCTCTTCTAAAAAAAATGATGAATTACATTCATGGGGTAAATTTATCCTATTTATGAGATTCTTCTAGACCAAGCTTTCCAAGTGAAACTTTGTTCTATTATTGGCGTGATGGAGGGTCACGTGCTCTGCTCGGCCCAGCATTGTCAGCGAATGGAGGTGGCGGAGAACCTAGGGGCTCAAGGTGGGAAACTGCGGGAGCACCTTTGGGAGCCCGAGAGGACGTGAGTTACCCGAACCTGGACCGCGCCCCTGCCCATTTATCAGACTTGCCATTCCTAGTTCAAAGGGAAACAAAGAATAATAAGGACCAGTGTCCAGACCATTTTCCTAAGTACAAAGCTCCCCCAAAGGCCCACCGTTCCAGACCCTACGGCTCCTGCCCAATCCTGTAAAAATAAAGATTAAACCGTACAGAATATTTGTTTTGTTCCGATGACTGTTATTTTGTTTTAGTAGTAACAGTCCCCAGGCATCTGGCCCGGGAGCGCGCCCGCGGCTGCAGCTTTGATGCCGCTCCTCCCCCGCCCCTTCCGAGGAACCGCCTCTTCCTGGGCCGCAGGATGCACCCCTCTCCTGGAACCCTGGCTCACCGGGGGCAGGGCAGCCCCGGGCTGCCCCACGGAAGGGCCCGGTCCTAGCGCCAGTGGGGCTGGCTCTCAGAGGCCCCATCATTTCTTAAAATTCTGTGTTTTTAAATCATTTCAAGCTTATGGGAAAATGGCGACAACGGTGCACAGAGCCGCTGCATGCCTGGTGGCCCGGTTCATCAGCTGTTACGGCCTGCCTCCCCCACTCCATACAGTAGGGTCAGAATCAGAAAATGAAACACTGGCACCACAGTATTGTCGAAAATACACATGATTTCCCCATGATGTCTTCTCCAGTTATGTGCTTTCCGGTCGGGGACCGCTCGAAGAGTATGTTTAGCCAGCATGAGCTCATCCACGCACGACCACCAGGTAAGCAGGACGGCCCTCCCCTTCTCTCCCACTTTCCAGTAGAAACACAAGCTGGTCATTACAAAGAATTGGAGAAGAACCCAGTTAACTTGTTTCCGGCCCGGATCAGTCAGTTATAATGTACCCTTTAAAATAAGATGAATGTATACGACTTCCTGTTATCGATATATTACCTGATTAGTAATTGAAAATAGCCTAAGGTAAGGGAGACTGTTCTTTTGATTCAATGTTGCAAACTAATTAAATGGTACAGCTGCACAAGTAGCTGTCCCCCAGAAAGCGTCCCTCTGCAGGAAC